>JBCNJP010000017.1:97778575-97978638 GCA_039602395.1 Deinandra increscens subsp. villosa | reverse complement strand
ATAATGTCGAACAACGACATGACGCAGATAATAAAGTCCAAACGAGTCAAGGATGACACATTGCCAAAAACCGTGACGATTACGAAGGTTGATGAAAAGTATATTATTGACCAATAATACACGTCCATGAAATCAGATGATAAAAATATGTGTATGTATTTATACATTACCAAATTTTTGATTATATCTTTGTAAAATCTTTATAAATATGTATATGTCCAACGCTTGAAATTATTAATATCGTATTGACGATAAATGTACTATTTATTTACGCATTCTTCACGATATAAAGTTTACAAAAATGCCCGGTTTATAATCTCGATCACTATGTATAAATATATTTTTCAAATGTCTCCAATTTAAATATATTTAATCTATTTGAATTCTCCGGCTAGTGTGTGTATATATATATATATATATATATTTTAAATTATGTTTTATCCAAAATGACGGGAAATTCAAGGTAACTAATCAATAAAGCGAGGTTTACGGGTTCAAAATAACATATAGAACAATAGGTGATAGATTTTGGATTAAACAAGTTCACAAAACAAGGAATAAAAATAAAATGGCAACAATTGAGGGTGATAGGGTTCGAACCCGCGACCACTAACTCCCCACACAACACCCTAACCACTGGGCTAGAGGTTGTTGTTGATTCTCATTTAGAGGAAAATTGCTCATAAAAATATATATATATATATATAAATATTGTTGTTGATTCTCATTTAGACTAACTGTATTAACGGAGGAACTTAAACGATGACTATACTTGTATACAACAAAACATATTTAACGTATGGCGTTTATAAAAATATATATATATATATATATATAAATATTGTTTCGACACATAAAATCATAATAATAACTTCATAAATATATATTTCCAAGTTCACATAAAACAATAGGTTTAAATTTATACTTATATTTTAAACCCACATGAAATCATAAAACAATACGTATAATTTCATGACATGTTGTCACATAAAATCATAGAATAAATCATTTGATGATTTATATAAAATCATAGAATATCAAATGTCTAGACTTAAGTGCATGCTCGTATAGTGATGGTTGCACAAGCCCTAGTTGCTACATATAAATGTTCATACGACATTTATAACATTTTAAAATAAATGTTCTCAGATAACATTTATATTAGTTTAAGTTTAAATTAAATCAAGAAAAGACCTGAAAAGACGTATTGTTACAGATACGAATTGAGCAAAATGAAGTGTTCCAGGTATGTTTAGAGTTATATATTAATTGGAACATGTTGTAGTAAGAAATCTGGAAGTTTTGACAGAGACGAGAAAATTTTCTAAGTGTCTAAAAATTTACAAACTTTCTGTCGAAAAGAGGGCAGGGCGGTACGCTCCAGTTCTTCACGTTCTGGGCGGTACGCCCCGGAATGGCTGTTAGGAATTTTTGTTTTTTTCTTATCTTCGATCACCGGTACGTTTCCTATTTCTATTTATTTTATTTGTTTGTTTTTTATTCTTCTTTATTTTTGTTGTTTCTTTGTTCACATTGAGGGCAATGTGTATCTCAAGTGTGGGGAGGGGAATAACATGTTTTGTGTTTTTATTTTTGTGTCTTAAAAAAATCCAAAAAAAAAAATTGAAATTTTGAAAAAATGTCTTTGGATTAATTGTCGGTACATGGGAAATGATAGTACAATTGGGAATCGGTTTTTAAAAATAAAAATAAAGAAAGGGAAAAGTGGTAAGAAAAGGAGAGAATGGAAAATATCTAATTAGTGATGTGTCGGTAGGCCCAGCTGATTTAGTAAAGCTTAATTATCCCTTGGTGTTTATTTTTGTATAAATATGTAAATAATTAGCTTGCTAGTGGGTTCCCATTTTAGGAGTTAGAGTGAGATTGAAACTGATGATTAGGAGGAAAAAGACCTTTTTGAATTAGAGACTTATATATCCTCAGAATACCTGGCACGTTATGATCTTTTTGCGAAAGCAAATCCGAGAAATAACGGCGCCCCGTCTCTCCATATTTGAGCATATTAGGTAATAAATTGGTCAATAATTTTAGAGTGAAGGGACAAAATACTCACGTACGAACTAAGGATGGTATCCCGTGGTAAGTGCCTCTGATGATGTTCCGGATCTCGCGGGCAAAACACTCACGTATGATTTCGGGGGTAAGACATTGTGAAAGAATGCCTCTCATGATGTCCGTTGGTAAGTATAGTTAAAATTAACCAACTATAAAAAAATGAAAAAAAAATGAAAAAAAAGAAAAGAAAAAGAAAAAAGAAAGGAAAATGAGAAAAATAGAAGCTTCAGTAGTCAAATAAATGCTCAAGAAATTTCATTATCCATTCAAATCCATCATTCTTGGGATATATGAGTATCTAGTTTAACTAGGGTGGGGAAAATATAAATAATTCATCTTTGTTACCCTTCACTTTGACCAAATATGAGTCGGGATTAGATTGAGCTAGAATTTTCTGAATGTGGGACACATTGGCAGGTTAATACAAATGTTTGGTAATTTATGTAAACACCTTGGGGGCTCAAAGATCGGTGGTTGGGTTTAGTCAGATAGAAATATCGACAATTGCAATTAGTATATATGAATACATTTTGGAATGCGGAATTGAGTTGGTTGCTAATTTAAAATGTTAAATGATTTTGAGTTGATTTTCCCAATTATGATTCCATGGCAGTTTTTCCGAGACGGAAAAAGATAAGTGTAGGGATGTAATGAGAGGTTTAAATGTACACTTTATTTTATAATTAATCACTCCCCTTACACATCAAATTGTGTATAAAATATATTCTTTTAGTTGGGTTTAATAATTAGTATGTTGAAGTGAGAATGAGCTTAAATGGTCTAATTACGTTGAGTCAAAAGCATAACATGTTAAAAGGGGTTGAAATGTGTGTCATTCTTTATGAATTTTGTTCTTAAGTAATTATTTAAATTCAGGAGAATGTTAAAAGAAAAATAAAAGTCACTAATATTGTTTTGTAATTTTCATGAACTCAGTGAATAATATGAAGAATGAAGATGACCTTTAAATTATGTCAAAAGATGAGATCAAAAGGAAGTAGTACGTGGATTACTATCATGCGAATTGAATAATGAAATTGTTATGTGGATGACTCATGGTGGCATACAAAGAAAAGAGGAATACATGAGAGCAAGTGTTGCACGTGACCACTGGATTAATTAATTTTGTCAAGTGTGAACACATAAATTGGAAAGCAGCGGAGAATGAAATCGAGGATAACAAATTGAATTTCCGGGCGGTACGCGCCAACTCATTCCACATTTGGGCGGTACGCCCCGGATCAAAGTCGGCAGAATTTTATTTGTTTTATTTTCTAAACCTATTTAAAGGGTGTTTAGGCTCTAGTTCGAACCCTAATCATCCCCAGCCGTTTTTGGGGTGAAGAACTACGAATTTTGAAGAGTTTTTTAGAGATTCTTTGAAGGTTTTCATCATTAGGTAATTGTTTATTTATGCAATCTTTAATCTTCATCATGTTTGTTTCATTAGCTATGTCCGGCTAATCACCACTAACCGCTTTTGGTGATTGGTTGGTAAAATCGTTCTATTCCTAATCAATTGCTTAACTAGTTGTTCCGGAATACTTGCTACCGTTGAACACCCGCATGCTAAACTGTTTAATCTAACTAGTATCCTAGGGTTTTAGTGGTCCACTGTTTAATGATCTAGCACTTTCTTGCGGCAGGACTAATCAGCCCATTAGGAACTTAGGTTATTAGGTCAAGGAGGCAATTGGGGGGCATGTCTATGTGTCACAGCTAAGTAATTAGGTTTTGCCTAGATCGGTAGCCAACCAGGATCCAAAAGTGGTTAGCTTCGTCTCAATTGATAGTTCAAGTATTTCACTAGCTGCAAGTTAGTTACTTTAGTAGTTAATTCATCCTCAATCACTCAAAACAGCCAAGTGGCAATTTAGTATAATTTTAGGTTAATTGGTAATTTTAGTTAATTTAGTTAATAAGGTAATCAATCAATTATCAATTTCCACATATTCCCTTGGTTCGATAACCCTAGCTTCCACTACTACAAAATCAATTTAAGTTGGGGATTTGAAACGGCCTGACAAACCGTTATCAGGTGGATACGCCGCTGGTACATCCTGTATACAAGCATGGTAGTATAGTTACCCGGTATATTGAAAGTGTGGAGGATACGCCGCTGGTACATCCTGTATACATACACCTAGATAAATTGGGGGATGTTCAGCTGTTGCAGTATATGAGTACATTGTCATGTTTATTAGCACACGTGAGTCACCTGGATATCTAACTAGGGGCGGGTAGTAGTACTGTGGTGGTTAAGGAGATGTTCGATAGAATGGAACGTCTAAAGAGTTAAGGTTACGTGAACAGAGGTCGATACTGAGGTTGGGGGCTTCCAGATGAAGTCACCTAAGCGGTATTCGAAACTGGAAGAACGGAATGTAGGACGGTTGTCGTTGCTGAGGTTGGGGGCTTCCAGATGAAGTCACCTGAGCAGTATTCGAGACCGGGAATGTATAGATGAAATGGAGTGGTTGTCGGTAATGAGGTTGGGGGCTTCCGATAAAGTCACCCGAGCAGTATTTGAGACCAGAAGATATAGAGGTGTATGGAATTCAGGTCGTAGGAGTTAAAAGTTATTGAGGTAGATGTTTTCTGTAGAAACGTGTATGATTATGATGTTATGTTATAACTTGTTATGTGTTATACTTGATAAATGTTGTAAAAAGGGATTTTGCAGGTACAAAGGTTTTAACCTCACAAACGAGGTAACGTTTTTAAAATGTAGAACTCATCAGCGTAAGCTGACCTTTTCCCAAAACCATATGTATGTCAGGTTTAGATGAGACGTCTGGGAGCAAGGGCGGAGCCCTCGTGATAAGAGAATGATCGGACAAGCTATAGAGGAAGCTGATGAACATGCTGGCTAGTTGTAGATAAATAAAGACGGATATAGTTAGTCGCTATATAGATAGATTGTAAATTATCTCAATTACTTTACGTACTTGGCTTATATAATAAATAAAAGTTTTAAATTTTCCGCTACTTATCTCTGTTGTGCCACGTGTTCATGAGTAAATCCGATGAGTGACCCCTCCTAGTGCCAAGTCTGGGAGTGGGCGTCACAGTCGAGTTCGGTGGTGTTGCGGCAGCACCCTCAAGAGAGCGGGGTCCAAGGGGCGGACAAATTCTTTCGAAGATTACTTATAAATTTCGCAGGGACCAATTGTGCAATTATATGGAAGTTTAATTCGAAATGGCAGATAACTGCAATTCAGTTATCTGCGATGCGACGCTCCATCCCTAAATTGACGATCATCAACATTTGACAAACACGGTTCAAATCTATCTCTCTCAATATTCTCGATCCAATCGTTCTTCTAGATCGTATCCGATAGATTTTCTAGAGTGAACCACGAGAATATTCGATATAGAAGTGTAATCACGCTTTCTATATTATCCAGGAATAAATTCGCTATTTTAACAACCACAGCCCTTATATCCATCCATATGTATTGAACGGTTCGATCTTCTTCAAAAAGTCTCATGCGGATGCAAAGTCAATATATAGCGCCGACTTTTTTTATTTTTTAGTGTAATACAATAGAAGCTATCTAAAGTTAACTCAAATTTGAACTTGATCAAGTCAAATTTGTAAAACAAATAATCGTTCCACTATTCAACCAATTTAACAAACCGATCGAAGACAAATTCATAATTTAAAAAAAAACAAAAAAAATACAATTGCATACCAAATCAATACCTTCGTCGCTTCCCTGTGACATGGTCAATATAGAAGGCTAAAACGTATATAACTATATATATAACCATCTACTGCCTATGACCAAACACCCTAAATATCTCTACCCCCTTAAAAACTGTTTCCATCCCAAGAATCTAAACATGTTCGATCTTGCTGGAAAACTATTCTTGAGTTTGCTAACCATTATTTTCATATGTTTTATCAATCCCACCACCACCTTAGCTCAACCAGCTTTCCTTTCTTACTACTGCGAAAACTCGGCTAACTATACCGTAAACAGTCCGTACCAAAGAAACCTCGACACAACCCTCACCGCCCTACCCACCACCAACAACGGCTTTGGTTTCTACAATCTCACCACCGGTCAAGGCTACGATACGGTCCACTCGGTCGCCCTTTGCCGAGGGGACGTCAACCCGGATGCGTGTCGGAGTTGTGTTAACGACTCCATTGTTAACTTGGGCCAACTCTGCCCGAACCAAAAGGAAGCAATCGGATACTATGACAACTGTATGGTGAAATATTCCAACCAGGTTATATTAGGAAACACAGGGATAAAGTTTTATGTGTATCTGGCTAACACCCAAAATGCAACTGATATTGATCAGTTTAATAGTGATTTGAGCCCACTATTGAAGAAGCTGAGAGTTCGTGCTGCCGCTGGCGGCTCTTTACAGAAATTCGCCAGCGGAAGCACGAAGGGTCCCGGTTTTTCAACCATCTATGGGCTCGTGCAGTGTACTCCGGATCTGTCGGAGACACAATGTAGTGATTGCTTGGAGGATATAATCGGTCGAATTTCGTTATATTTTAATGGGAGAGTTGGAGGAAGAATTCTTCTACCTATGTGTACTTTTAGATACGAGACGTATCGGTTTTTTAACAAAAGTGCCCCGGTCATACATTACCCCCGTCATCTTTTACGATGATGTGGCAATCCTGACGTGGATTTGGGCAAGGGAATATGTTTACTTTTGTTTCTTTTAACAATGTGTATGCAACTTTGTTTTTATTATCAGTGTGTGTTTTTTTTTCCGTTTTGAAGCGTTGTTCTTATTTACAGTTTGTAAGCTTTTCGAAGTTCAATTAAAAAATCTCAGAAAAATCGCCCCAACATCTGACTAATCTTGCCTTTGAATATACCTCCACCGGGTATGATTTGCATTTTATTTTAGGAGTCGCATCCTAATAAGTTTACTTTGACTACGTCTAAAACGTTCTTGGGATATAGCATTCAAAGTCTAACTCTCTAAAGTCTATATGTTCAACTAGAAGTCGGTGCCGCAAGCTGAGGCAGATTTTAAGCAAACACAAGTTTTTTTATAAATATTAGTTGAAACTAGGGGTGGCAAATAGAACCCAAAATGGGTATTTTTTTAATTATTGATTGGTCACAATGGGTTCATTAATTTTGTAGAGGGTGAGAATGGGTAAGATTAAAAAAATAAAATATTACGTTATGGTTAGATGGGTCGTGAATAGAGACGACTACACAACTCTTCTCACTTCTCAATTCTAGTTTACAAGAAAAATATAGCTCCTGCAACAAGATTAAAGATTACATGCATGCACTTCGAATTTCAGTGCAAACAAACCGATGAATCAAGCAAACATCAATGAGTAACAAACAAGTTTTCAGTCAATTCTATATATGAAACAAGTTCAAACCACAACTATTTGAACGAATTTGGTTGTCATCTTCTCCAATACTTCGATGTAAACACTAAGAACACACATAAATCGTTGAATAATCGACTTGAAAAGTTGCGGGAACAGAATTGAAAGGCGATTTCGATCACGAATGAGCTTTCGTTTCACACCGATTCGTCCAATATTTCACCATGTCTCAAGAATACATATTAATTGTTAGAAAATGAGTAGGATACCAAACAGTTTACTCTTTAATATCCCATTGTTGGATGATTCCTCTTAAAATGATAGTAAAACATGACTGAATGTAAAGATTACCTGATAGTATAAGGACTGCAGTCATGTTGAATATGATTCCTATGAAGCCACTGATCGAGTTCCCGTTTAGGGTGTACGGTTAGGATGGTGAAGGTTGGATAGCCACGAATTATAGAGAGGGAGAGATGGCATCACAGTTTTAGAGTGACACGGTGGTGTTTAGTATCTCCCTAATGCCTCTATTTATACACCCAAGGGGGAAACCCTAATTATGTCAATAGGGGCAATTACGTCCATCGAATAAATACCTATTAAGAAACTTAGGGGGTTATTTAGGTCAATGATCTTGTAATTATAACTGTGACTTGGGCCACAAGTTAAACAAAATGTAACATTCTTCCACTTGGCCAAGTCATCATTTATAATGAGTTATTACATAAGTCTGATCAAAATTTAATAATCATTTCAGTTTTAAACCAAAACTAACAGTCATAGAATTGATTGTCCAACTCAAGACCCCTCATTAATCATACTACAATCTCAAATTTAAAACTCAACTTAGATTTACGATCAATTGAAAATTAAGCCCTTAACGTTGATTTGTACATAAATTGTCTATATGTCTCGTTAGGCATGCGTAACATATGTAGAGACAAAACAAATCAAAACGAACGAGGAAATACTAATAATAGTCACTCATAGTATGATATGTTTGGTCATTAGTAAACCCCGTCTTTATTATGAGCTCTTAGAAAATACTTATGATGATAGACCTTTAGTTATAGGATCCTTAAGCTTATCATGAATGTTTTCAGTACAAGGACTCAGTTTCCTCTACTTGTTCTTAAATGAACAATCATATTATATCAAAAATTTAATGCAGCTCCGCTCATACTGTTAGTGTTTGATAAAACATGGTAACTTTATCACAATTAGTCATCAATATGGTATATTGGAGTTACTGAATTATGAGTCTACTGATAAATTTACCAACAACGTTTAGTGACAAACATATCATGTCATAATAATTAGATTGTTGTTATCAGTTTCTTATGACCCCTCCATAAGAATATACCCGAAAAGTTAACATTTTAATTCATTTGACTAGAACAAAGTCAAAACTTAGGAATAGTCAACCACTTTTAAGTTTATCACTTCTTCTATAGTTCAAACTATTGTCTTTCATTTTCTTATAGATGCTGTAATGCCATCTTAAATTCTTTATAATGAACTAAGCTAGAAAATGCATATTCATCATTCTAGTGTTTCAACAATGAGGGCAATATCTAAACAAGCATAGACTTCAACATACGTAAAGGATTCTAACTAATGAAGCATCAGATATAGATCTTATTTACTTGTTCAAATCTTTATTATTAATCTTCTATACTTACTATATTTATAGACTAAGAGTATCGTTGCATGTTATAATGTGTAAACACACATTTAAGCCTTATGGGACTAAATAAGGTATCATAAAGTATAGTACAACGAGCGGTCTTCATGGTTCGTATAACATTGACATTAATTTTGTCACTAACTCTCATTATAATTGTTCGTTGGTTTATTTATGAATTGTAAGAGATCTTTAGAACACTAGATTTGATTGACTATGTCAATTTGAAAAATCAATGAATGGGTTCAAATATCATTATTGATTATTCTTCCTTAGCCAGTTGTTTCATTGAGGACTTATAACAGTTAGTTTTTCTTGTGTTCTATGTCTGGACCTTAGAACTATCCTCCTTATTGTAAGTTCTCTTCATTTTATCAAGGTTAGTGAGAGTGAGGTGAACAATTCTGATCTTTCTAATTTTAGGCATTATCCTTCCTTTATGCACAATGTTGTCATGTACTCATTTTTCTTTGGTATTTATGAGTGTGATGACTATATCTAAAGAGCATCAAAATGTGCTAAGATAGAATTCAATATGAAATGCACTAGAAAAAACTTTAATCTGAAACATGTCTAAGCCTTTTAAGGTAAGGGTCATGTATTTCATTATTATGATATGTTCACAAAACCATTAACCTAAGTTTACACTTTGTGTTAAGCATGTTTGATGTAAAGTGTTTGCATGCATTTAAGAAGTTTATTTGAATTTTATTATTCACATAATGTCCAGATTAGGAAATCTGGAATATCTCCCCTGATTGCAACATTTAAAGAATCTTGATTATCATTATAGTTAATTGACTCCACCCATTTGTAATGCTCTAACAATTGTACTTTTATATGGAAGAGCAATGGGAATCGTTTGAGCCTTTATCTTAATAGATAATTCAGATCATTAATTATGATAAGAGGAAAATTTTTATAGAAACATTTAGTGATTTAGATTAGAGTGGACTAATTATGGAGATTGAATGTTATATTAGTTCAAAAGGATCTTAGAGTGATTTATAGGGTACTTAAACTAAGGCACAAAGATGAACTAAGACACAATCATAATCTAAGGCATAATAATAAAATATAATGATAAGGCGCAAAGATAAGGCATAATTAAGCAAATGAAAATGTGATATAGTCTATTACAACACCAACGTAATAGACTAATTCGGTTTTACTTAAATGAATCAGCTTTCGCTTTGGTTACTTGCCTATCACCTAAGCATTATGAACAAAATAAGGGTATGTGCAAAAATAATGTAACACATCAACTTTGGCCAGAAACGAAACATTTAAGTTTTGTGCACATATTAGTTTCGCTAAATACAAATGCAACCCATTAGCTTTCGCCAGAAGTGAAACATTTGTATGTGTAAGGCGAATGCTTAAATTAGTTGCTTAACATTATAAAAGCAACAAATCAGCTTTGGCCAGAATTAAAACTTTAAAGATGTTATCAAATAAGCGGATAATCAGTTTTAACTAGAAAAAATTAACTAGTAAAGTGAAGTTGAATAAAGGTAGCAAATCAGCTTTGGCCAGAATTGAAACCTTTTTGAGATGTTGTCAACATAAAAAAATTAGCAAATAATACTAGGACGTTACAGGTGAATAACCCGTTATTAACCCGTTATTAGCTAAGATGCTATCACTTTGACTAAGACTAGTTAACTAGTTAACTGATTTAATTGGTGTTAGGTTTTGTAAAAACAGGAACAGTTAAGGTTTAAAATAAAACAATCAGGAATTAGAAAAAAAAATATTTAACTATGCATCATTAGGATTCTGCTGGTCAAAACTTACGTAACGGCGCGTTATACGGAAATGAGGCGTTATGGAGCACATTTACAAGTTTAAAAACTTTAAGGCCTATGGGGTCGATATAGTGTAACAACCCGTTTTGCTCTCAGTGCACAATTTTCAGACGAAAACAAGTTTTGACACAATTCTATTTTAGGTTTTCTAAAAAAACATGATTAGTTAAAGTTTAAACAAAGCAAGAAAACAACAGTGGGTCATTAGGATTTCAGTTGCTCAAAACTACGTAACGGGGCATTACATGGAAATGACCCGTTATGGAGCTGAGTTATGGATTTAAAATATTAGGCCCTAACGAATCGTTACATGGGTAACGACTTGTTTTTGCTTCAAAAATTAAACCCTAACGAGTCGTTACAAAATAACGGAACGTTTCGCTCCACGAATAGTTTAAGCCGGAATTAGGTTTTGACATAAATCCACAAAATGAAACTCATTATTCCGTTTCATGATTCTATCGCACAAAAATAGACTTATTATGATCAGATTAGGGTTTTAAAAACTGTCGGGAATGTTTAGTTTGGCTGAAATTCTCTAAGTCTGAATTCCGAAGTAAGTTCCTCCGGAACTTTTGGTTCTCTAAGTAGTTCCTTCGGAACTCTTCCTTTGTTACTCCGGAAGTTTGACTTCTCACTCGGTTCAAGTTTCAATGCAGTAAAGCTGTCAGAGAGCAGTTTACTTTCCGCCATGCTTTACAATGTTCACCGATAGAGTTGCTCAACTGTTCACAGCGCCCATGCTTGTTGGTACAACAACTTTTGGAGTAGATATAATTAGTTTATTTAGGCTAGTAGCTAAATGGAAATAAAAGAATATCATTTATTTCCTCCTTGCACTATATATATTACTTGTATTTCTCTTGTTTAATTATCGATCAGTTCTTTCATGTTCATTAGCTGTAACTTGTTGTAAACATCGGAGAAGTAATAATATTGTAGTGCTTGGAATTTACATTTTGTATTCTACTACTTTACTTCTTGTTTATCAGTTACTGTTATCGATCAAAGACATCCAAACGTAAACACAAACAAGTCTGATTCCGTTTTTCTTGTTTGATACCTTCAAGTAATTTGTTTGGTTAGTTAGTTCTAACCACGATCCAACAAGTGGTATCAGAGCTTTGGCTCTTGTGTTTAAAAGTTTTAAAGAATTTCTTTTAAAAACTTTTCTTACTCGAAGGTGTTTTTGTTTGCTTTAGATAAGACTGTATCGATTCTTAATCTCTGAAAATGAGTGAACTAAGGAATGACAGCACTAACAAACCACCCACATTTACTCCTGATGACTTTGATACCTGGAAACTTAGAATGGAGATACTTTGTAAAAACACTGACTACAAAATGTGGAACTCCATTAACACAGGACCACAGGTCATTACAACCAAATCTGTAACTCAACCAATTGTTGACCTTGTCAAAACGTATGAGAATTATTCTGAGGATGACCATAAGACTTGTAAATGTGACTACAAAGCTTTGTGGGCACTCCAGGCAGCTCTCCCTAATTCCATACTCATTGGCTTTAAGAGATGCAAAACTGCACATGATCTTTGGAAAGCTCTTATTGAAATGTATGAGGGGACAGATGAGGTTAAGGAGAATAAGAAAGATGTTTTGAAACAAAGATATGAAAACTTTTCTCGTAAAAGAGGTGAAACCATGTCTGAGCAATATCTGAGATATGTGAAACTAATAGATGAACTGCAAGGTGTAGATGTCAAAATTAAAAATGCTGATATAATCAGGAAATTTTTAAGATCTTTACCTGAAGTTTGGACTGTCTATACAGTTAGTATAAAATATAACAAGGATCTCAAAACTTTGAAGCTAGGAGATCTCTATGGTATGCTGAGTGCACATGAGATAGAGATGAATGAGAAGTCTGGTATAACATCTAATCAAACATCATATTCGAAAGGCACTTTGGCTCTCATCACTGCTCACTTAGAGAACTATTCTGATCATGAACCACATATATCTTTTCTTGAGTCTCCTAAAGGACATGAAGTTTCATATTTTCAAAACTTTGCAAATGTTGCTAACAGTTCTTATACAGGGTACATTAGATCAGATCTTGAATGCATAAGTGCAGATGATCTAGAGGAGATTGACATCACAACCCAGCTTGCTATGGTGTCACTAAGGACACAAAGGTTCTACAAAAGAACTGGAAGAAAGTACAATGGAGCCAAGAATGCTCCCATAGGGCTTGAGAAATCAAAAGTCAAATGTTACAACTGTCATCAGTTAGGACATTTTGCCAGGGAGTGTTCACAGCCAAGAAGAGATGGTGGGTACAATGCTGAGAAGAAACCAGAGTATACCAAGCCAAGCTCTTCCTCAGGCCCAACTCCACCAAAACCTGCTTTCAACCAAAGTCAAGCAACTGCTGCTGTTGCAAACCAAACAGGGTTTGTTGACTGGGAGGATGTGATGAGTGAGTTTGCTCCAACTAACCATGCCTTGATGGCCAGTGGTTTTTTCACCTGCAATGGCAGAGGCAAACTCAAACTCCTCGATCAACTGAACTTGAAAATGTGTTGTGTACACCTAAGTGTATTGAACTGGTTGAAAGTTACAAGAAGCATAATCTGTCTCTAATAGAAGAAGTCACAAATCTAAATGAGTTGAAAGAGTACTCAAAAAGAGCAGATATAGTTTACTCAACCAAAACTGATGAACTGGAACAAACTACAGGGCTTTTGAAACATCAACAAACTGATTTTATAACGCAAATGGATGATGTTGTAGCACAACTGAAAATTTCACAGAAGCAAAATGAGGAATATGTGCTAGATATTCAAACCCTAAAAGATCAACAGAGAGAAGCCATAAGCAATGCTGATAAGTTTCAGATTGCCAGTGAAAAAGCACAAAAGTTATGGCATGAACACACACATAGGAAGGGAAGGGTATCATTCAGGACAGTTGAAAATCCTGATTCTTATACTAGTCTTTTAACTCCACCCAACAAGGAAACAAATGTTTTCCTGACAACTGACCCAAAGGAAAATGGTCCTATAATTGAGGACTTGTCCCATGAAATTGATTGTGTGAAAAAGAATGATGACATACAGATTGAAATTTACATTGGTTTTTCTGATGTCACAAAAGCATCAACCAGCATTATAGTGAGGTTGAAAATTTGAAAATTTCAAAACCTGTTTTCAATCAAATGTCTCATAAACACCAAAACAATCACAATTCAGTGAGAGAATGTATAATTTGTGGTGAAATAGGACATGTTGCCATACATTGTTCCTACAATTTTTCAAACAAATAATTAACAATGAGAACATTTCTCCTAAGAGAAATCAAAATCTGTTCAACTCAAGAAGTCAAAAGGATAGTAAGAAAATGTCACCAAGAAGATCACAGGGTGCTTGTGGTCAAAGGTAAGAACAAGACACCATATGAACTTTGGAGAAAAAGAAAACCTAGCATACATTTTCTCAAAGTATTTGGTTGTCCTGTTACAATATTGATTACCAATGAGAATTTAGCTAAGTTTGCTGAAAAGGCAGATGATGGCTACATGGTTGGATACTCTGGTACTGCTACGGCATACAGAGTGTACAATCTCAGAAGTAAAATTATTGAGGAATCAATAAATGTGTTTTTCAATGAAAAATCTACAAATAGGTTTAGTTCTGAACCCTCATGGTTGTTTGATATTGATTCACTAACCAATTCTTTCAACTTTACCGTTGATAAGTCCTGTAGTGAGTATGTGCAATCTCAGGGGGAGAACTCAAAAGCAAAGAAGAATGAATGCAACTATCAAGCCAACTGCTGAAATTCAACAAGTTACTGATCCCACTCCAGTGAACTTGGTTTAAACTGAGTCAAGTAATTCACAATCACAAAGTGAAGGATATGTCTAAGATACAAGTGATGATGGGAGTGTGCAGCATTCTCCAAATGATAGCCAATTTAATGGTCATGATGGTTCTCATGAGTCAAATTTCGCTGACTCATCTCGTGAAGAGAACATCAACTCTGCTAACAACATGAGTGATCAACATGGTTCTGCTACAACTACATCAAGCTTACCTCCTTCACAAAGATTACCAGGAATTGAGCTTAGTATTCACCCGCCCCCAATTATTCCACCTACTAGGCAAGTTCAGAGTCATGAATTCCCAAGTTTTCAGATTACAAATGTCAGCAAAACTCATCCAATTGAGAATGTGATTGGTGATGTGACTGCTTGTTCTTACAAGAAGCAAATCAACTACTGATGCAAATATTTGCTTGTTTGCATGCTTCCTGTCCCAAGAAGAACCCAAGCAAGTTGAGCAAGCACTGAAAGACAATCACTGGATTGAAGCTATGCAAGAGGAATTGTTCTAAATCAACAAACAGCAAGTTTGGGAACTGGTTGATCTTCTTGAGGATGCTCAACCAATTGGAACAAAATGGGTTTTAGAAACAAGAAGGATGAAAGAGGAATTGTCATCAAGAACAAAGCAAGGCTTGTGGTTCAAGGATATGCTCAAGAAGAAGGGATAGACTATGATGAGATCTTTGCTCCTGTTGCAAGATTAGAGGCAATCAGAATCTTCCTTGCCTATGCAGCCTACAAGAACTTCACAATTTATCAGATGGATGTCAAAAGTCCTTTTCTCTATGGAAAACTGAAGGAAGAAGTTTATGTCTGTCAACCACCAGGGTTTGAAGACCCACACCATCCTAACAAGGTGTGCAAATTGATCAAAGCTCTCTATGGCCTCAAGCAAGAACAAGAACATGGTATGAGACAATCTCAAACTACCTTCTTGGCCATGGTTACAGCAGAGGAGCTATTGATAAAACTCTCTTCATCAAAAAAGTTGGAAAAGACAAGTTACTTGTTCAGATATATGTGGATGATATCATCTTTGGGTCAACCAATCCTAAGTTGTGCAAGGAGTTTGAGACCCTGATGCAAGATCAATTTGAAATGAGTTCAATGGGTGAGCTTAATTTCTTTCTGGGTCTCCAAGTTAAGCAAACTGCAGAGGGCATTTTCTTGAACCAATCCAAATATATTCAAGATATGCTCAAGAAGTTTGATATACTATCTTCCTCTTCTGCAAAAACTCCTATTTCAACATCACACAATCTGAATTCAGAGTCAGAAAGTGAACCTGTTGATCAGCACACTTACAGGGCAATGATTGGTTCATTAATGTATCTAACAGCAAGTAGGCCTGATATTATATTTAGTGTATGCTTATGCTCTAGATATCAGTCTGCTCCCAAAGAATCTCACATGAAGGCAATGAAGAGAATATTCAAATACCTCAAGGGACAACCAAAATTGGGGTTGTGGTATGCAAAGAATAATGACTTTTCTCTTGTTTCTTACACTGACAGTGACTATGGTGGCTGCTATTTGGATAAGAAATCAACATCAGGAGGATGTCAATTTCTAGGAAATAGGCATGTATCATGGCAGTGCAAGAACACAAGCCTGTGTTTCTACATCAACTGCTGAAGTTGAGTACATTGTCGCTTCAAGATGATGTGGTCAAGTGCTATGGATTCAAAATCAAATGTTGGATTATGGAATCACATTTCTGGAAACTCCTATGTATGCACACAACACCAGTGCCATTTCCATCACCAACAATCCTGTGAAGCACTCAAAGACAAAACACATTGAGATAATGTACCATTTTATTAGAGACTATGCAGAAAAGAAATTGATTAAGTTACACAAAGTTCACACTATTCTTCAATTAGCTGACCTTTTCACAAAGACATTTGATGAGGCAAGATTCTTCTTTCTCATCACAGCTATTGGGATGATGAACTTTGGTTAACTTTTGCTGTCAATTGTTGTTTTCTGTACATACTTTTATATTTCCTTAAGTGCCTGTGTGTCTTTTGATCCACTTCTTTTAAAACCAAGAAAATTCTTTGAAAATTCCACAGTGATTTGTTCATAACAAAAACTGCACAAAATTTACTAAATTTTTTAAGTTATGAGATTTTCTAAGTGTTTTTAGCATTCCCAAGTAAGTTCCGAGGGAACTTCATTCTTCCGAAGGAACAAGTTCATTCCGAAGGAAAAGTTCCGAGGGGACTTACTCCTGAAGCAATTTCCTTCACAAGAGATGTTCCGAGGGAACTCTCTAAGGTTTATAATTTGTTTCAAGTGTTTTCTAAGTGTTTCAGGGAATTCCGGAGTAATTTGAAACTCTGAGGGAACTTCCTAGGGAAGTTTTTCAAGAGAAATGAGGAGAAAACCTCTAAGGGAAGTAGTTTCGAGGGAACTTTACTCTTCCGTAGGAAAAAGATTGTTCCGAAGGAAAATTTCCGGAGGAACTTTAAATGAATACTTAATCAATTTTGGATTAAGTGGGACCCTTTACAGTTATTTCATTGTTGCACTGTACAAACGGACAATGCGTTAACAGTGACGGTTAACTGCTGGCCCCATTAACTCCATCTTTCACGTTACCGTTAATTCCCTCTCTCCTCACCCTTTAACTGTCACTTCCAAAGAAAACCTTTCACTTACGAAACCTAAATTCCCAAATACCCAGAAATCGCTCCCGCTTTCTTCTCAATTTCATCAAAATTCCTCTCATTTACCAAAGAAATCACTCAATACAAAGCAATGGCAGCATCCGCGTTTCACAACAAGCACAATCAAAGAGCATATTTGGAGAAATTACAGAAGTCGGTTCCGTTTGACGGGATGATTGACTTTCTTACAGCGTCGGAACTGCACTTCGCCTTAACTATAAGCCCCACTATTTATGATGAAACAATCACACAGTTCTGGGATAACGCAGTAGTGGGTGCCTATGATGAAAACGGCGAGCAAGTTATGCAAGTTGAAAGCAAAGTACACGGAAGAGATGTGTACATCACCGAAGTCATGATCAGAAGTCATCTAAAGTTACAGGATGAGGATGGTATCTCCACAGTCACGAAGGAAGAGTACCAATTCACCCTGATGGGCATAGGCTATGGTGGAAATCCCAGGAGCAAGACGGTGAAGAAATGCCATATTCCACCAGTTTGGAGATTTCTAGCCCATACTCTGCTAGTATGCCTAACCCCAAGGCGATCACATGAAGAACTTGGTGAAGTCCAAGCAACTGCTCTTCATGCTGTGATCAGGGGAGAGTGTTTCAATTTTTCAAAGATGATTTTTGATGGGCTAAGGGAGAATTGTATAAAACCTTTTAACATGTATCCAAGGTTTTTACAACACATACGGGATACACAATTCCCTGAGGTCCCAAAAGCTGGCACTGTTTTTAATAAAAAAACACTTAACTAAGAAAATATTTTCATATTTGCTTTCTACAACTGCAATTGCCAATAGTCTTGGTGTGGAAAATAACCATCCACTACCAGAACCAAGAATTGTTCCTACACAAAATGTGCAAGAACAAGCAGTTGAGGCTCAAGAACCAACTGCGCATGTTGCTCCAGGTGACAACACTGAACCTGCACCATCAGTTGTTGAACCCACACATGAAATTGACCTTCTTTATAAAAGCAAAGTTCAAACCAAACAATATAAAATAAAGAAGGTCAAACACCCACAAACGTTTCTTTACCCCAAAAAAAAAACACACCCACAAACGTCCTCCAAAACTTCCTCACCTACTCAAGTAAAAGTTGTTGAAAAGGAAACAGGGTCTACTCCACCTGTGTCTCCCAAACCCACCCAACCTGAGAACCTTGAGCATGACCCACTGTCTGCTCAACATCAAAGCCAAGGGTTTAGCCATATTGCTGATGATCTCTCACTTGATACCTCATCCTCTATTAGATTGGATGTACAACCCTCATCCCCTTTGTTTACCTCCATAGACCTAAACCTGGATATACCTGTGAATGAAGCAGAAACTGATCTAAATCCAAATGACAATCTCTTCTCATCAACCTCACCTCATGGAAATGATTGGATGGATATTGATCATGTTTCTCCTAACCCCCATTCACCCCCCTAAGGAGTTGAACATCAGGAGTGATGAAGATGTTCATATAGAAAGGGCTGCTACTACAATTGGTTCCCCACTGGAACAATTGGACAGTAGTAACATCTCTAAGACCCAATCTATGGCAACCAGCAGCCAGTTTGTACCACAGGAACCAGCAATGGAACCTGAGGCCACAACTGTGCCTGTAGGGAATCCCAGGCGCCAAGAAACCAGGGTGCTGAGCATGATCAAGCTAGACTTGATGGCTCTTCTTCGCCCAAGGATACTGAGAAATCAGTTGAGGGCAGTGCTTTACTTGTTGAATTGACGGCCAAACAAACTAAAGTGCAAAATCAAATGCAGTCCCTGCTTAAAATTGTTCAAGAGCAGGACATCTTGATTAGTAGGCTTAAACATGAGAGGGTTAGTGCATCAAACCCAACTAGTGAAGTTGTTGCTACCAAAAAGGGGAAGAAAGCTAGCTCTTCAGCACATTATCAAAAGATCTCTGTTGAAACCAAGCCTACTGAAGACTCTGCAAGCTCAAGTGAAATCGACTTCGATCCAACTGAGAGATTACTTGAGAAGATGAAGAAGAAATTATTCAAGATCTGTGGAGTTAAGTCCTTTAACCCAATAGAAGGTCTACTTAATGTCCACATAGATCAACTAATGCAGGTAGCACCTGAAGAGTGCAAGGTCAATCACATGGAGTTCCTGAGATTTGTGATGGCTGCTTCAGGTGCTCATCCTCAAAACATTGGAGAAGTTAGAAGTTTCCTGACTGATGTTTACATGGTCAGAGAGCAAGAGTATCTTAAAACGGGTCAAGATCAGTTTGAGGCTGAAGGAGAAGGTAGAAGTGATGAACAAATTGATGAATCTGATAGTGAACTAGGAAAAGATGTGGATCTTCTTGATACTGAAGTGACTGAAGCACTTCTCAACTTGCACAATCCCACATCTTCACCGGCAAAGGTTACAACTGAAAAAATTCCAAAGGAAGTAATTCCGGAGGAATTGATCTCTACTGATGAAACTCCGAAGGATGTTACTCCGGAGGAGCTAATCACTGTTGAGGAAATTCCAAAGGAAGTTACTCCGGAAGAACCCCT
This sequence comes from Deinandra increscens subsp. villosa, assembly GCA_039602395.1. Lineage (NCBI taxonomy): Eukaryota > Viridiplantae > Streptophyta > Magnoliopsida > Asterales > Asteraceae > Deinandra > Deinandra increscens. The sequence goes on along the minus strand of JBCNJP010000017.1, from coordinate 97,958,698 downwards.
CACAACTGAGGCTGTTCCGAAGGAAGTTACTTCGGAAGTTGCTCCTACAAAAGTGTCTAAGACTATTCCGGACCAAATTATCTTGGAAGAAAGTCCCAAGGCAGTTACTTCGGAACTTGACACTAAGACTATTCATAAGCAAGTTACCTCGGAAGCCAGCCCCAGTGCTGCAACTTCACTTCATGAATATCCAAAGCTTGCCAATGATGATTCTCTTGATGAGAGAACCATTTCTGGTTTCACTGACATGGAGAATGATGATCAGAGCACAAGAGGCCAAAATGATGATATGGATCCTGCCACAAAGGCTCTGATTGATTAATTGGAAAAGGAGAATGCTGAAATTCAGAAGAAGTTCCAAGAACAGAAGGAGAGTGCAGTGTTTGAAGAATAGAAATGACTACTCATAGAAGGTGGTATTTATGAGTATATCGTAAACAATGCAGACCTGATGTTCTTTATCAATGGAGCTAGGAGAAGATCTGATCTGTACATAGAAGAAAGAATTGCTAAAGCTGAAGAGCAAGGTCTTTCAGACAAAGTTGATAAGTACAGAAGGGTCTTAGGAAATGAGTATAGGAAAATTCAAATGAAGAAGACTGAAGAAAAAAAAAATTCCTAGCTCAGTTCAGTGTGATGCTCAAGAGCAAGGAGTGTTTCACTGATACATGGGTTGATGAGATAAAGGGTGATGACTTGATAAACTGGATGTACATGGTCTTAGCCATCTGAGCAGATCAAGCCAAAGAGATGAATGTCAAGAGATTTGTTGATTATGCTTTTGAGCAGGAGAAGACACAAGAGAAGCAGGGTACAAAATATCAAAAATTAACTGAGGAAGATGACCTGCTGATGCACAGGTGGTACTTCAAAGAAATTGTAATGGAGAACCCCAAAAGAATCAACTTTTGCAAATTGCCTAGACTGAGACTTGATTATGATGCCATCAGAAAGAGTAAAATAGAAAAGGAAAGAGTCTCTGGTGAGAAGAAGCCACCAGGTATGTATGCTCTTTTTGACTCATTACATCCTGAAGGTCTCAGTTACCTTAAACAGAAGAAAAGAAAAGCTCCTGTTTTAACTGCTCAACTAAAGTAGCCAAGGATCAACATTTTCAAGAAAATGTTTGACACTATCTCTGATCCTCATTTCTCATCATCTAAACCCTTCACCACCACATCACAACTCGCTGCTTCCTCATTCAAAACTCCTAATCAGCCAATTCCATCTCCACAATCATCACCACCTCCTTTAAATCCAAAGCCTACACAACCTGAGACGGAATCCTCATCCGAGCAACCTTTAGAAATTCCACCCATTAAGCTCACCTTTTCAGGGAGAAAGAAATCTATGGCTGCTAGAAAGAAGTCTATAGCTAAAAGGAAGAGATAGTAGTCAGTGAATCAGAGGAAGAGTCTGAATCTTCATAGACCCGCAACCCAGATGTCATCCCTCATCCTAACATTATAAAGATTAAGGTACACAAAAAGGAAGATCTGTACTACTACTTCTTGAGCAATGGGGAAGTGATCAAGAAACAGAATTTGTTGCTGAGTGAATGGGATAGCTTATATCAGAAAGATATTATGAACATAGCTGGCACTCGAAACTTTGTTTATAAGCTGTAAAGGTTGTGGTAGAGCTCAAGTCAATGCACAGAGAAGAATCAGAAGCAAGAGCAGTTTTTTGTAGCAACATCTTAGGGGGAGACTGTTGGGAATGTTCAGTTTGGCTGAAATTCTCTAAGTCAGAATTCCGAAGGAAGTTCCTCCGGAACTTTTGGTTCTCTAAGTATTTCTTCCGGAACTCTTCCTTAGTTACTCCGGAAGTTTGACTTCTCACTCGGTTCAAGTTTCAATGCAGTAAAGCTGTCAGAGAGCACTTTACTTTCCGCCATGCTTTACACTGTTCACCGATAGAGTTGCTCAACTGTTCACAACGCCCATGCTTGTTGGTACAACAACTTTTGGAGTAGATATGATTAGGTTATTTAGCCTAGTAGCTAAATGGAAATAAAAGAATATCTTTTATTTCCTCCTTACACTATATATATTACTTGTATTTCTCTTGTTTAATTATCGGTCAGTTCTTTCATGTTCATTAGCTGTAACTTGTTGTAAACATCGGAGAAGTAATAATATTGTAGTGCTTGGAATTTACATCTTGTATTCTACTACTTTACTTCTTGTTTATCGGTTATTGTTATCGATCAAATACATCCAAACATAAACCCAAATAAGTCTGATTCCGTCTTTCTTGTTTGATACCTTCAAGTAATTTGTTTGGTTAGTTAGTTCTAACCACGATCCAACAAAAACCGTATCATACATCAATTTTAACCAATAAGATTTGGTTGATCTTGAAAATCCATTAGAGTTTTTAGATCACGACACGATTTTAGGGTTTGAATCAGATTTCCAAAAGGGTTTTACATCTGTAAAAACATATATGATTGAAGAACCAATTTTCAATTTTGTAATTCGGTCTGATTTCAATAGAATCATTCATAAGCATCAATACAGATGAGGAATCGATAAAGCAACATCGCTCTAATGCCACATGTTGGATGATTCCTCTTAACATGATAGTAAAACATGACTGAATGTAAAGATTACCTGATAGTATAGAGACCACAGTCATGTTGAAGGATTCCATGAAGCCACCGATCGAGTTCCCGTCTAGGGTGTACGGTTCGGATGGTGAAGGTGGGATAGCCCATGAATTGTAGAGAGGGAGAGAGAGCATCACGGTTTTAGAGTGACAGAGAGGTGTTTAGTCTCTCCCTAATGCCTCTATTTATACACCCAGAGGAAATCCTAATTATGTCAATAAGGCAATTACGTCCATCGAATAAATGCATATTAAGAAACTTAGGGGGTTATTTAGGTCAATGATCTTGTAAGTATAAATGTGACTTGGGCCAAAAGTTAAACAAAGTCTAACACCCATCCCATCCCATTCCATCCCACTACTCTAATAAGTAAAGATATCATTTGCCACATGTCTTTCTCTTAATACACCGCTACTTTCATTTTCGCGCTCAAACCTCAGCCACACGCGCTCCCTCCCTCTTCTTCCTAAACTTAATTCACATTCAATTTCTCAGTTTGGAACTGGAGAATAGAAGCACAATGATCAGGCTCCTTCTCCCTAACCCATCGCTTTCAATCGGCCTCTTGCTCTCCCGATCAGTCAAGCCATTTCAGTTTATGGCTTTAATCAGTTTGCAATTGGAGTTGAATCTTTTCATTAGCATTGAATCTAAATGGCCCCCTTCAATTTTGGAATTCGTCCTTGTCGTTAAGGTTGAAGGGGGTTGCTCGTGCATCCGAAGCACCAGTGCAATAATCATTTGACTTGGATGTCTTTATTCTTTTTGAGCTACGCTCTTGAACCACATCGGTCCCCGCTCGCCATTTTGGAGAGTTTCTTGCAGTCTCCCAACAATCAAATTTGTCAAAAACCGCACCCTTATTTTTTACATTTTAACTATGGTGTGCCAATTTCAACATGTCCGCATCATTTTGACCACTTCCTCGTTGATTAGCAAGGTTGTTGAAGATATTGTTGAACTTCATTATCTTCGGGTTCAAATCATTCAACTCGAGTAATTTTAGTGCTTGATTCGATATTCGGGATCGTCGAAGTATTCCATCGCCACATGCCACTTTTCGGTAATCACATACCAAAAACTATTCTTCCTTTATGCGTTTCCTAAAAAAATAATTAGATCAAAAGTTATGTACTTAAAAAGATAGTTATAAAGTTAAAAAAAACAAAGTTATAAACTTTATATCTTTCTACCTTTGTGGGGATCCTCGAAAATGTCAATCCAACATTTAGTCAAAGCCACCTCTTCATCGGATTGCCAACGTATAGAGATTCGGGGTCCTGTTCGTTCGGGAAGAGGTTGGGAAGGTTACGGTGTTGAGAAGTTTGCCCCCTTTTCTTGGTTGGCTTCTTTTTTTGTTGCACCTTTCTTTGGTTGAGGCTCACCTTGTGTTTCCATGACAACATTGGGTTGGGAGTTGGGTTGAGAGTCTTTGCGTAGGTAGGAAGACATTAGAGTTTATTGACTCCAACCATGGAGTTGTGAATGCGCAAGGTGAGGGGGCTTGGGTATTACAATTACCCTTAAGGGCATAAAACCCCTTACTAACTAGACTGTCACATGGCGGTGAACGTCTTATGTAAAGACTTTATAACCACACATAGCCTAAGCTATATTTTGGTTATTTAATTATATTTAATAGAGAACGTTAGGTAATCCCCGTGTGATAAATTGGCACCATAGGTCTTCTTTTCTACTTTCTAAAATTGAAAACCAAAAGTGTCAAAATGCGTGTGAGGGAGACGAGAGGGTGTTTGTTTATTCAACTCGTATAAAATATATGATGTATTCAAATAACACTATATCCCCACTCATCATACAACCGCAAATTAACCATCTCACGGCCTTTATGTTCATGGATCTCGTGGACATTCTGGTTTATGTCACATCTGCTTTCAAAAAGAGTAGTGCGACCCGTAGATATCCACCGGTCTTGAAATAGACAGAAAACTCACCATGGTTTATATCATTTTATATGTTAATTTTTACGTCTGCAGGTAATTGTGCATTTCCTATCGCATTATTTTTTTTGTCACTCTAGTTTAAATTCATTTTGTCTTACTGTACTTTGCATGTAACTAAACAAAGAAAATATAATATTTATAATATATTCCACACTCATCCACCTCCCCATATTTTCTTACCTTCCTATCTTGTGAAGTTTGTTTGTCGTCTGACTTTTCCTACCTTTCAATATATATCCTCTATCTCCTAATTTCTCCTCTATCACCGGAAAACAAACATGTCCAACTTTGCTAGAAAACTCTTCTTCTGGTTATCATCTTTTATTTACATATACTTAATCCATATCACCACCACCACCACCTTAGCTCAACCCGATTTCCTTTCCTACTTCTGCGAAAACGCTGCTAACTATACCGAAAACAGTGCGTACCAAACAAACCTCGACACCACCCTCGCAGCCCTACCCACCACCAACAACGGCTTCGGTTTCTACAATCTCACCACCGGCCAAGGCAACGATACGGTCCACTCCGTCGCCCTTTGTCGAGGTGACGTCAATCCGGATGCGTGTCGAAGTTGTGTCAACGACTCCATTGTCAACTTGCGCCAACTCTGCCCGAACCAGAAGGAAGCAATCGGATACTACGACTACTGTTTGGTGAAATACTCCAACGAGGTTATATTGGGAAGCACCCGAATAAAGTTTTATGTGTATCTGGCTAACACCCAAAATGCAACGGATGTTGATCAGTTTAATAGCGACTTGGCACCACTTTTGAAGAAGTTGAGAGGTGATGCGGCGGCTGGCGGCCCTTTGAGGAAGTTTGCCAGCGGGAATGTGACGGGTCCGGTTTTTTCGACGATCTATGGGCTTGTGCAGTGTACTCCGGATCTGTCGGAGATACAGTGCAGTGATTGCTTGGAGGATATAATCAATAGAATTGCATTTTATTTTAATGGGGCGGTTGGTGGAAGAGTTCTTGTACCTATGTGTAATTTTAGATATGAGATATATCGGTTTGTTAACCAGAGTTCTCGGGTTATCTGACCACCATCATCTCCGTCAACAGGTATAATTTACATGCACTTATTGAGGTGCTAGTCTAAGGAATAAAGTATTATGTTACTTGTTATTAAGAGTTTAGTTTAATTGAAAAATATGTGGTGAGTGGGGCGTTGGGTCTACTTATCTTGATATTGTTCTAGATGCAATGGATTTTCATCCGTCACTCAATCATCATCATGATCGCTGAATGAAACCTAATAGTTTTCCCAAATAATAGGTCTCACTTACTTCGAAACTTCATAACTTTCTCCAATCGTTAGACCTCCATTTGACCTCCATTTCTTTAAGCCTTCATCATCGCTGCGGTCTTTGAAGATCCTCAATACAAGAAAGGTATGGAACAAAGGTTTGAGGGCCATCCTCATCTAGGTCACATTTCATTATAAGGTAATCAAAATCTCGAGAATACTCATCTGCAGATCGTGATACGTGGGACGTGAGAGAATGGATTTCATAAAAAACTCTCTTCAGATAATATGTAGGAATGAACTTTTGTCTCAAAAACATTTTCATTTTTCCCAAGTTTTAACCTTGTCTTTGCCTTATCGTTCCCTTTTGTAGCACACATGTAAGTCAAAATGATCAACACTATTGATTCGGGTGCAGATCCACTATCCGGGAAGGGTCCATATGTCTGAAGTACGGGTCATACGGGCCGTCCAAAACGTCAAATATTGTTTGGTTTGCCTACTAGTAGCTCACGGGCTTGCTTTTGGTAGCCCAAGTGAATATTTCTCAACGAGAACATCCATCCCTGAATTAGTGTCACTCGTGCACGTTTAACCATGGAGTTCTCATCTCATCCACAGTCAATTCACCCAAAACGCGTTGATATATGAGGCAAGACATTCTTTATGAACAAAGAATATCTTTTGTCTACGGCCAATCTGGGATTTGCCTAGGGTATTACAAACATAATTTACGAACCTAGAATATTTGTCCAAGGGAGTTGGTGGTCATTAGCGACTCTAATTATCTAACATAATTTACGAACCTAGAATACTGTCACTATCCGAAGTTGTACTACTAAACTAACTTAACCTAATTAAGTAACTAAAGTGCCTCTTGGCTGTTTTGATTGAATTTGATTTTAAACTAACAACCTACGGTATAACAAAACCAAAATTACTAAACTTACTACTAAGTTAATTATCTGATGATGACAAAGGTAACCACTTTAGGATTTAGGTTGTTAGGTGACTAATTTATCACTTCGGGTTTCTATTCTGGAAATTACATAGACATAACCGTATTCAGTTTAATTAACCTAATTACTAATTACCACGTATTTGCTAGAGATAGTCCTAGAGCTATACTTAAAAAGGTAGTCCGGGAGCGGGGCGCATAGGATAATAACAAGCAACATATTAAAACAAACAAATACTAAGATTAATTGAGTGTCACAATCTCAAATCTTACCCATAACATAAAACCTTAGTTCAATTAGAGGTGCAAAAACTGGTTTGAAATAGAAACCGGTTCGGTTTAGGAACCGGTTTTGACCAAAATCGGTTTGAGTCAAAACTGGTTTGACTTGAAACTGGTTCGGTTTGGAAACCGGTTTCCTTGTGAAAAATCCCAAACCGCCCAAACCGGTTCGGTTTGAAACCCAAACCGGTTCCTAGCCCAAACCGGTTTCAAACCGGTTCCTACGCTTAACTATTTATTTTTAAAAAAAAATTATAAAAACTAAAAAAACATACTTTTTATTAAATTCAAACTTAAAACATTACAAACACAAGTTATTTTATTGCCTCTGTCGATTTAGCTCGATCTTCAAATGGTTTCGTAGAATCGAGTTCGAATCTCCGTTGAAAAATGCTCCACAATACCTACACCGAGTCTTTTTGAAACCGTTTTTCATTTCACACAAATCGAAATGAACATCGAACAACTTCGGGTCTCTCTTGGTTGTTACAATCTTCACAACGGCAAATACGTCATCATCACTACCGGGTTGAGGATCAACGTTGGCATTGCTAAAATGACTTGAACTTGCCATCTTGATTGAAAGAAGTAATATATTTAAGTGTTTTTGAGAATTTAAAAAGTGGGGTAATATTTGTAAGAAATAATGGGAGTTATATAGGGTCAAAATGGCATAAAAGGGCTAAAAACGGCTAGAAAAACGGTCACAAAAGCATCCCAACGACTATATAACATATATATAATGGCTTTTAAAAGTATGTGAAGAAACCGGTTTGGGCCAAACCGGTTTCAAACCGGTTTGGGCCAAACCGGTTTCTTTACTAAACCCCCAAAGCGACTGAAACCGGTTCGGTTTGACAGGTTTGGGAACCGGGTTGGTCAAAACCGGTTTTGACCGGTTTAAGAATCGGTTTCAGAACCGGTTTGAGAGCCCAAACCGGTTGATTCCCACGTAAAATTGTACTACATAAAAAAACTCATCCGCTTTCACATAGAGGTGCAAATCCCAAACCGGTTTGGGCTCTCAACCGGTCAAAACTGGTTCCTAAACCGAACCGGTTTCTATTTCAAACCGGTTTTTGCACCTCTACTTTCACACTTCAATTCTTTTGTTTTGAAGCCCACACGTCATCATCATATTCCACATGTATGCAAGTGGACCCACCATTGTTTGAGAATATAACTAGAGGTCAACCGCACGTTGCTGCGGTGATCTGAATTTAGTAGTAAAAAAGTGCATACTGAGTTACATGAGTCATTAAGATTATTACATATTATACAATCATGGCCCTGCACTAATTGAGTTAGCAAACATTTTTCAAACTAATTCTTATTACCAATTCATAAAAACAGTTAGCTCTTAATGGATTTTTGAAAAAAAAATTAAAAATCTGAACAAACTAAATATGTATATTACAATAGAAGAAACAACAGGTGAGCCTTACATTGAAGTAACTATCTAAGTTAATCTAACAAATTTAAGAGGCAAGCCTTACATTGAAGTAACTATCTAGGTTGATCTAACCGATTTAAGAGGCATTACAACAAACACATGGGGTGCATTCTCTTGATATGTTTATTGCCTCGTACAGTTGGTTTATTAAGTAGCTGGTTACATCCTCAAATATTATGCAAAAAACGTAAACATGTATAAGACTCTAAACAATAGAACCTAACAAAATTAAACATACAACTTAAAAAAAATTGATAGGGATCTTCCAGTACATTATAGGCTACTAAACAATGGTCAGATGTAGGTAAAATTCAGTTCCGACTTCCGAGATTTGAATAGTACAAACATTCGCAATTGCAGGGCATGATTTCGTTAAAACCAAAAAAAAAAAGTTAAGATCGAAACAATACAGTCGGAGCCAAATCAGGGGTCGGAATCAAGGAAAAAAGTTCACATACATGATATCACTTAAACCAATTCATTAGGAAGGGAAAAAAAGGCAGAAGATATACAATTACCTCCGGATTCTTCAGTCGAGAGGATAAGCAACGACGAAATCAAAACCATATGTAAAAGAGAAGATAAAAGGAAAAGGTAAAATCGATGAAGTGGAAAGCCTTGAGAGGTTAGAAGAAGAAGAAGCCGTCGCAGAAAGCCAACGTGGGGCTTTAAAACAACCGCCCAAAATATAAAACCCTTATAAGGGCCTGGGAAAAAAAAAGCTCCAGGGGAAAAAACATAAGGAGGTGGGGATCGAACCGGTGTCCACCGTGAAACAAACGCAAAGTAACACCATTACAACATTCCAGCAACCATGACACTATTTCACTTAGCATGTATGTAGGATCGTGGTTAGGATCAACTAACCAAACAAGTTACCAAAGGTGTCAAACAAGAAAGGCGGAATCAGACTTGTTTGTGTTAATGTTTGAAATGGTTTGATCGAAACAGTAACTAGTAAACAAGAAGTAAAGTAGATAAAACACAAGATATCAATTCCAAGCACTACTATATTATTACTTCACAATGTTTACAAAGAGTTACAGCTGATGAACAAGAGAGATATTCGATCAACGAGAAACAAAGGAAATACAACTAATATATATAGTGCAAGGAGGAAATAAAAGATATTCTTTTATTTCCTTTTAGCTCCTAGGCTAAATAAACAAATGATATCTACTCCAGTGTTGTTGTAGTATAAGCATGCTTCTTAGAACAGTTGAGCAGACCTATCGGTGAACAGTGTACAGCATGGTGTAAGGTAAAACTGCTTTCTGACAGCTTTATGCATTGGAACTTGCAACAAGGGATAAGTCAAAGTTCCGGAGTAACACTAGGAGAAGTTCCGGAGGAACTACTCAGTGTGAAGGAAGTTCCGGACTAACTTCCTTCGGAACTCTGACAGAGAATTTCTGCCTAGCAAAACATTCCCAACAGTCTCCCCCTAAGATGTTGCTACCAAAAACTGTTCTTCTGTCTGAATCTTCATGATGCTTCAACTTGGGCTCTACACTACCTTATAGTTGAGAGTTCCCATTATAGCCATGATGTCCATTTGATGCAACTTATCCCAGTCATCCAGTTTTAAGTTAGGCTTCTTTCTTATTTCACCATTGCTCATGAAGAAGTAGTACATGTTCTCACTCTTATGCTCTTCAATCCTTAGCATGCAGGGATGAGTGACTTCAACATTTGCCTTAGGAGAATCTGAAGGTTCGGACTCTTCTTCAGATTCACTTACAGCTATCTTCTTCCTTTTGGCTAGACGATTTCTAACAGCCATGGACTTCTTTCTTCCAGAATAAGAAAGAGGAATGGGTTGAGTGGATGAAGGTTTCTGGGATGAGGATTCAGGCTCAGGTTGTGTAGGCTTAGGAATTTTGGGAGGTGGAGAAGATGGTGGAGATGGAATTGGTTGGTTTGGAGTTTGAAATGTGGGAGCAGAGGGGTGTGTTGTTGAAGTGAAGGGTTGTGATGCTCAAGACTATAATCAACATACCTCTTTACATTTAACTTCTTGGCTTCATCAGCTTGAATGGTGAGAATCATGTACATCCAATTCACCAAGTCATTTCCCTTCATTTCATTTACCCATGCATCAATAAAACACTCCTTGCTTCTGAGCATTACACTGAATTGACCAAGGAAAATCTTGTTTTCTTCATTACTCTTCATACGAATTTTCCTGTAGTCATTCCCTAAGACCCTTTTGTACTTTTCAACTTTGTCTGAAAGGCCTTGCTCTTCAGCTCTAGCAATCCTTTCTTTTATGTACTGGTCTGATCTCAGTCTAGCTCCATTAATAAAGAACATCAGGTCTGAGTTATTAATAACATACTCATAAATACCTCCTTCTATGAGCAGTTGTTTCTGTTCTTCAAATACAGCAGACTCCTTCTATTCTTGGAACTTCTTCTGCATTTCAACATTCTCCTTCTCCAATTGATCAATCAGAGCCTTTGTAACAGGGTCCATTTCTTCATTTTGACCACCTGTGCTCTGATTATCATCTTCCATATCAGTGAAACCAGATATGCTTCTCTCATCAAGAGAATCACCATCAGCAGGCTTTGAAGACTCAGGAAGTGAAGTTGTAGCATTTAGACTAGCTTCCGAGGTAACTTGCTCAGGAATAGTCTTAGTGCCAAGTTCCGAAGTAACTGCCTTAGGACTGACTTCCGGAGCAATTGGTTCCGAAATAGTCTTAGGCAATTCCTTGGTAACAACTTCCGAAGTAACTTCCTTCGGAACATTCTCAGTGGTGAGAAGTTCTTCAGGAGTAACTTCCTTCGGAATCTCCTTAGCCAAGGTTGATTCTTCCGGAGTAACATCCTTTGGAGTTTCATCAGTGATGATTAGCTCCTCCGGAGTAACTTCCTTTGGAATTTCAATGTTAGAGGCAAATTCCTCCGGAACAACGTCCTTTGGAATTTCCTCTGTTACAACCTTTGCTGCAGAAGATGTAGGACTCTTTAGGTGCAGTAAAGCTTCAGTCACCTCTATGTCAAATAGGTCTTCTTGTTGAGTCTCATCTTCCGCTGGTTTACTTTCAGGTGTATCAACCTGTTCTTCACTTCTTTCTCCTCCTTCAGCCTCAAACTGTTCTACACCTGTTTGAAGATACTCTTGCTCCTTTGCTAAGTAGACCTCAGATATGAAGTTTCTGACTTCTCCAATGTTTTGAGGGTGAGCATCTGAAGCAGCCATCACGAATCTTAGGAATTCCATGTGATTGACTTTGCATTCTTCAGGTGCTACCTGCATCAGCTGATCCATGTGAACATTAAGCAGACCTTCTATTGGGTTGAAGGGCTTAATTCCACAGATTTTGAATAGCTTTGTCTTCATCTTCTCAGGTAACCTCTCATTGGGATCAAAATCAATTTCAGAAGAGCTAGCAGAGTCTTCAGTTGGCTTGTTTCTAGCAGAAATGTTCTAAAAAGGTGTTGAAGAGCTAGCTTTCTCCCCATTTTTGGTAGCAACAGCTTCACCAGTTGGGTTTGATGCACTAACCTTCTCCTGCTTAAGCCTTTCAATCAAGGTGTCCTGCTGTTGAATAGTGTGAAGCAGGGATTGCATCTGTTTCTGCAATTCAGTTTGATTAGCCGTCAATTCCTTAAGTAAAGCACTGCCCTCAACTGATTTCTCAGTATCCTTGGGCGAAGAAGAGCCATCAAGCCTAGCTTGATCAAGCTCAACACCCTGGTTGTCTTGGCTCCTGGGATTCCCTGCAAGCACAGTTGTTGCCTCAGGTTCCATTTCTGGTTCCTTTGGTTCAAACTGGCTGCTGGTTGCCATAGATTGGGTCTTAAATATGTTACTACTGTCCAATTGTTCCAGTGGGGAACCAATTGTAGTAGCAGCCCTTTCTACATGAACATCTTCATCACTCCTGATGTTCAACTCCTTAGTGGGTGAATGAGGGTTAGGAGAAACATAATCAATATCCATCCAATCATCTTCATGAGGTGAGGTTGATGAGAAGAGATTGTCATTTGGATTTAGATCAGTTTTTTCATCATTCAAGGGTAGATCTAGGTTTAGGTCTATGGAGGTAAACAAGAGGGATGAGGGTTGTACATCCAATCTAATAGAAGATGAGGTCTCAATTGAGAGATCATCAGCAATATGGCTTAACCCTTGGCTTTGATGTTGAGCAGACAGTGGGTCATGCTCAAGGTTTTCAGGTTGGGTGGCAGTAGGAGACACAGGTGGAGTAGACCCTGTCTCCTTTTCAACAACTTTTGATGGAGTACGTGAGGAAGTTTTGGTAGTAGTTTTTGAGTGTCTGACCCTCTTTCTTATGTAGGTGAAATTCACAGGTAATTTATTAAGAGGGTCAATTTCAGGTGTGGGTTCAACAACTGATGGTGTAGGTTCAGTGTTGTCACCTGGAGCAGGTTGCTCAGATGGTTCTTGAGCAGCAACTGGTTGCTCTTGCACCATAGGTGCAGGAATAACTCTTGGATCGGGTAGTGGATGGTCATTTTCCACACCAAGACAGTTGGAAATTGCAGATTTTGAAAGCAAGTAAGAAAAAATTTTCTCAGTTAGGTTCTTTTGATGAAAAATGGTACCAGCTCTGGGAACATCAGGGAATTGTGTATCCAAAATCTGTTGTAAAAACCTGGGATACATATTAAAAGGTTTTTCACAATTTTCCCTGAGCCCATCAAAAATCATTTTTGAAAAATTAAAGCAATCTCCCCTGATCACAGCATGAAGAGCAGTAGCTTGGACTTCACCAAGTTCCTCATGAGATCTCCTGGGGGTTAGGCACACCAGCAGGGTATGGGCAAGAAACCTCCGTACGGGTGGAATGTGGCATTTCTTCACAGTTTTGCTTTTGGGGTTTCCTCCATAGCCGATGCCCATCAGAGTGAATTGGTAATCTTCCTTGGGAACAGTGAGAATACCATCTCTGTCTTGTAATTTCAAATGATTTCTGATCATTTCTTCAGTGATGTACACATTTCTACCATGAACCTGGCTTTCAATTTGCATCACCTGCTTGCCGTCTTCACTGCCGGCACCTACTACAGCATTTGCCCAGAACTGAGTGATAGTTTCATCGTAAATTGTGGGATTTACAGTTAGGGCAAAATTAAGCTCTGACGCTGTAAGGAAGTCGATCATTCCATCGAACGGAGCAGACTTCTCTGTTTTCTCTAGAAAAGCTCTTTGATTGTGCTCGTTATGAAATGCGAATGCTGCCATTGTTCTGTATTGAGTGATTGCTTTGAGAAATTCAGATGAAGTTTGATGAAATTGAGAGAAAACGAGAGCGATTGAAGAGAATTTGGGGATTTTGGTTTAGTAAGTGAAGGGTTTCTCTGGAAGTGACAGTTAAAGGGTGAGGAGAGAGGGAATTGACGTTAACGGAAAAGGTGGAGTTAGTGGGGCCAGCAGTTAACCGTCACTGTTAATGCTTAAAGTAATGGGTCCCACTTAATCCAACGAAAATGATTAAGTCAATAAAGTTCCTCCGGAACTTTTCCTTCGGAAGAGTTAAGTTCCCTCGGAACTTCTTCCCTTAGAAATTTTCTTCATTTCTCCTGAAATACTTCCGTAGGAAGTTCCTTCGGAGTTTCAAAATTTACTCCGGAACACCTGAAACACTTAGAAAACACTTGAAACCTATTAGAAACCTTAGAGAGTTCCCTCGGAACTTCTCTTGAGAAGGAAAAACTTCAGGAGTAAGTTGCTCCAGAACAATGTTGTTCCCTTGGAACTTACTTAGAAGTATCAAAATGTTCAGAAATGCTCATAACTTAAGAAATTTCTTAAACTGTGTGAAGAATTGGTTATAAGGACATTTCTTGAAAGAGTTTTCATGATTTTGAAGAGATGGATGTTAAGATACACAAACACATAAGGTGACAGAAAGATTTATGTACATAAAAGCAACAATTGACAGCAAAAGTTAGCCAAAGTTCATCATCCCAATAGCTGTGATAAGAAAGAAAAATCTTGCTTCATCAAATGCCTTTGTGAAAAGGTCAGCTAATTGAAGAGCAGTATGAACCTTGTGTAACTTAATCAATTTCTTTTCTGCACAATCTCTAATGAAATGATACCTTATTTTGATGTGCTTTGTCTTAGAGTGCTTCACAGGATTGTTGGTGATGGAAATGGCACTGGTGTTGTCTGCATACATAGGAGTTTCCAGAAATGTGATTCCATAATCTAGCATTTGATTCTGAATCCAAAGTACTTGACCACAACAGCTTGAAGCAGAAATGTACTCAGCTTCAGCAGTTGAAGTAGAAACACAGGTCTGTTTCTTGCATTGCCATGATACAAGCCTATTTCCTAGAAATTGGCATCCTCTTGATGTTGATTTCTTATCCAAGTAGTAGCCACCATAGTCACTGTCAGTGTAGGCAATAAGAGAAAAGTCATTGTTCTTTGCATACCATAAACCATGTTTTGGTTGACCTTTGAGGTACTTAAAGATTCTCTTTATTGCCTTCATGTGGGATTCTTTGGGAGCCGATTGATATCTAGAGCATAAGCATACACTAAACATGATATCAGGCCTACTTGCTGTTAAGTACATCAGAGAACCAATCATTGCCCTGTAAGTGTGCTGATCAACAGGTTCACTTTCTGATTCTGAATTCAGATTGTGAGAGGTTGAGATAGGAGTTTTTGCAGAAGAGGAAGATAGCATATCAAATCTCTTAAGCATGTCTTGAATATATTTTGACTGGTTCAAGAAAGTTCCCTCTGCAGTTTGTTTAACTTGGAGACCCAGAAAGAAATTAAGTTCACCCATTGAACTCATTTTCAAATTGATCTTGCATCAGAGTCTCAAACTCCTTGCCCCAACTTAGGATTGGTAGATCCAAAGATAATATCATCCACATAGATCTGAACAAGCAACTTATCTTTTCCAACTTTCCTTATGAAGAGAGTTTTATCAATGGCTCCTCTTCTGTATCCATGGCCAAGCAGGTAATTTGACAAAGTTTCATACCAAGTTCTTGGTGCTTGCTTGAGGCCATAGAGAGCCTTGATCAGTTTACACACCTTGTTAGGATGGTGTGGGTCTTCAAACCCTGGTGGTTGACAGACATAAACTTCTTCCTTCAGTTTCCCATAAAGGAAAGCACTCTTGACATCCATTTGATATACAGTGAAGTTCTTGTAAGCTGCATAGGCAAGAAAGATTCTGATTGCTTCTAATCTTGCAACTGGAGCAAAAACCTCATCATAGTCTATCCCTTCTTCTTGAGAATATCCTTGAACAACAAGCCTAGATTTGTTCTTGACAACAATTCCTCTTTCATCCTTCTTGTTTCTAAAAACCCATTTTGTTCCAATTGGTTGAGCATGTACTGGTAACTCAACCAGTTCCCAAACCTGTTGTTTGTTGATTTGGAATAATTCCTCTTGCATAGCTTCAATCCAATGATTGTCTTTAAGTGCTTGCTCCACTTGTTTTGGTTCTTCTTGAGACAGGAAGCATGCAAATAAACAGATGTTTGCATCAGCAGACTTGCTTCTTGTAAGAACAGGAGCATTCACTTCACCAATCACATTCTCAATAGGATGAGTTTTGCTGACATTTGTATTCTGAAAACTTGGAAATTCGTGACTTTGAACTTGCCTAGTTGGTGAAATAATTGGAGGCAATAGGACACTAAGCTCAATTCCTGGCAATCTTTGTGAAGGGGGTAAATTTGATGTAGTTGCAGCAGAGACATGTTGATCACTTGAGTTGTTAGCAGAGTTGATGGTATCTTCAAGAGATGAGTCATTGAAATTTGACTCATGAGAACCATCATGATCACCATATAAGTTATCATTAGGAGAATGCTGCAAACTCCCATCATCACTGGTATCTGAGATATAACCATCCTTTTGTGATTGAGAGTCACTTGACTCAGTTTCAACCAAATTCACTGGAGTGGGATCAGTAACTTGTTGAATTGCAACAGTTGGCATGGTTGGTGGTTTGTAAGGTTGTGTGCTGACAGAGGAGTAGAATTGACCAAGATTGTAGCCATGCTTCTTTGCATTTGAGTTCTCCCCCTGAGACTGCACATACTCACTAAAGGACTTATCAACAGTAAAGTTGAAAGCATTGGTTAGTGAATCAATATCAAATAACCATGAGGGTTCAGAACTAAACTTATTTGTTGATTTTTCATTGAAAAACACATTAATTGACTCTTCAATGATTTTAGTTCTGAGGTTGTATACTCTGTATGCCTTGGCAACACCTGAGTAACCAACCATGAAGCCATCATCTGCCTTTTTCAGCAAACTTAGCTAAATTCTCACTGGTTATTAATATTGTAACAGGACAGCCAAAAACTTTGAGAAAGTGTATATTTGGTTTTCTTTTTCTCTAAAGCTCATATGGTGTCTTGTTTTTACCTTTGACCACAAGCACCCTGTTCTGAACATAGCAGGCAGTGTTCACTGCTTCAGCCCAGAAAGTTACAGGGAGCTTAGAGTCAGCCAGCATTGATCTAGCAGCCTCAATCAGTGTTCTATTTCTCCTCTCAGCCACTCCATTTTGCTGAGGAGTTCTAGCAACACTAAACTGCCTAGATATCCCTTTTTCTTCACAAAAAGAATTTAAAACATGATTTTTAAATTCTGTGCCATTGTCACTTCTAATTGTTTTGACTTTGAAATTTGACTGATTTTCAAGTTGAGTGATTAAAGATTTTAAGATCTCAGGTGTTTCATCCTTAGTTCTTAGGAAGAAAACCCATGTGTATCTTGAAAAATCATTAGTGATTACAAAACAATATGATTTCTTTCCCAAACTCGTCACCCTTGTAGGACCAAAGAGATCCATGTGCAGCAATTCTAAGGGTTGAGAAATTGAGTTTTCAGTTTTGGACTTATGAGAAGACTTGTGTTGCTTGCCCTTTAAGGAAGCAGTACAATGCTCATTACAGTTAAAATGTTTTTGAGGCAAACCATTCACCAAACCTAAATTAAAAAGTTTGTTCATGGTTTTGTAATTAACATGTACAAGTCTTCTGTGCCAAAGGTCAGACTCATCAACAGAAGCTCTTGATATTAGACAAGTATTGCCATCAAGAGATTTGGCACTAGTCATATCAAGCATGTACAAGCCATCCTGTCTTTTTGCTTTTATCAAAATCATTTCAGCAGGAATTTTGAGACCAGGCTTAAGTACCAAAGCTTCTTCATCATTAAACAGAACATTCATGTTCTTATCACAGATTTGTGATACACTCAACAGATTAAAATTCAGAACATTGACAAGACTCACCTTGTCAAGAGTAAAACTTCCATTTGATACATTACCAAGTGCTGTAATGTACCCTTCATTGCTTCCAAAAGCAACGGGACCGCCATCATATCTTTTTGTGTTTTCTAGAAGGTTTTTATTACCTGTCATGTGACTGGAGCACCCACTATCTACAACCCAAACATTTGCTTGAGATTTATTAGGTAACCCCTACACAGGTAAAGATCATGATCAGTTGGAGTATGGGACCCAAGCCTTTGTGGTCTTGGGTCTTCCCATGGCATCATTATAAGAGTAGTTTCCTAAAACAAGTTGTTCTGCATGAAAATCATCATACCCAGAAAAATCACCATTTTTCTCATTTAAGTTTCTGTTATAACTTTGCCATTTGGGAAAACCATGTTTCTTAATAAAAGCCTTCTTTTCTCTAAACTTTCTGTTGCTTCTTTTCCTTGCATTTTCAAATTTTGGTTGAGCAGCAACTTTGAAAGTTTCAGTATGAGGATGCTGAGTTCCGTAGGAACTCACTTGTGCAGGATGATCATACACTTCATACTGTTCAGAAAATTGTTTTCTTTCACGAGGAGCAGATTTTGCTCATGAATTTCCTTTGAAAGATGGGTGAATTTGATTAATGAACTCAGTGGATTGAAATTCAGGTCTTTGTTTTGAAGGTTTAGAAGACCTATAGTTGTTAAAATGTTCCGAGGGAACTGTATTTCTTCCGGAGGAATGTTCTCCCGGAAGAAATGAAGTTCCTGCGGAATGTTGTTCCTTAGAAAAATTGTTTCTTTTAACATATGAGAAGCTGTTATTCTTCTCATTTCCAACCCAAACCTTCTGAGTTTTTCCAGAAATCTTTTGATCAACATGTGATCCTTTTGGTGACATGTTCCTGCTATCCTTTGAATTCCTTGAATTTAACAGATTGTGGTTTCTCCTTGGAGAAGTTTTGACATTTTTAATTATCTGTTTGAAAGGATTGTAGGAACAGTTGACAGCAACATGTCCTAATTCACCACAAATTATGCATTCTTTCACAAAATTGTGAGGCTTTTGTTTTGATGACTCTGAAACAGTTTTTGCTTTTCCACTCTTTTGAGTAGTAGAAATTGACAAGTGGGATCCATCATTTTCTAAACTCAATGTCTTAGTGTCTTTCAGAATTGGCGTTGAAATATTTGATTTATCAACCTTAGCAGAAATGCTGGTTGATACAGTTGTGACACCAGGAAAACCAATAAAACTTTCAGTTCTCATGTCTTCACTCTCTTTCAGAATTTCAGCTTCTTTGGAA
Source organism: Deinandra increscens subsp. villosa (assembly GCA_039602395.1). Lineage (NCBI taxonomy): Eukaryota > Viridiplantae > Streptophyta > Magnoliopsida > Asterales > Asteraceae > Deinandra > Deinandra increscens. The sequence goes on along the minus strand of JBCNJP010000017.1, from coordinate 97,939,640 downwards.
AGGTCCTCAATTATAGGACCATTTGCCAATGGGTCAGGAGTTAAGGGAACACTTGTTTCTTTAATAGTTAAAGTTTCAAGACAAGTGTATGAATCAGGGTTTTCAACATTTTTAAAAGATACCCTTCCCTTCCCATGAGTGTGCTCATGCCATAACTTTTCAGCTTTTTCACTTGCAATTTGAAATTTATCAGCATTGCAAATAGCTTCCCTCAGCTGATCTTTTAGGGTTTGAATGTCAAGCACATATTCCACATTTTGTTTCTTTGAAATATTTAGTTGATCAACAACATCATCCAGTTGAGTTATAAAATTAGTTTGTTGATGTTTCAAAATCCCTATTGTTTGTCTGAGTTCATCAGTTTTGGTTGAGTAAGCTATATCAGCCCTTCTTGAGTACTCTTTCAACTCATTTAGATTTTTCAGTTCATCTACAAGTGACTGATTGTGCTTTTTGTAACTTTCAACTAGTTCAATACACTTAGGTGTACATAACACATTCTCAAGTTCAGTGTTGGAGTTAGAGTTTACCTCTGCAGATGCAGGTGAAGAACCACTTGCCATCAAGGCATGGTTAGTTGGAGCAAACTCATTCATCACTTCTTCCCAGTCAACAAACCCTGTTTGGTTTGCTACAGCAGCAGTTGCTTGGCTTTGGGTGTTGTAAGAGGGCTTTGGTGGAGTAGGACCAGAGGAAGAGCTTGGTTTGGTATACTCTTGTTTCTTCTCAGCATTGTAACCAGTTTCTCTCCTTGGCTGAGAACACTCCCTGGAAAAATGTCCCAACTGATGACAGTTGTAACACTTGACCTTTGATTTGTCAAGGCCAATAGGAGCATTCTTGGCTCCATTGTATTTTCTTCCAGCTCTCTTGTAGAACCTTTGAGCCCTTAGTGACACCATTGCAAGTTGGGTAGTGATGTCAATCTCCTCTAGATCATCTGCACTAATGCACTCAAGATCTGATCTAGTGAACCCTGTATAAGAACTGTTAGCAACATTAGCAAAATTTTGGTAGTATGAAACTTCATGTCCTTTAGGAGACTCAGGAAAGGATACATATGGTTCTGGTTCAGAATAGTTCTCTGATGTGAGCAGTAATGAGGGCCAAAGTGCCTCTGGAAGATGATGTCTGGTTCGATGATACACCAGACTTCTCATTCATTTCCATCTCATGTGCACTCAGCATTCCATAGAGATCTCCTAATTTCAAGGTCTTGAGGTCTTTGTTATATTTTATGCTAACTGTATAGACAGTCCAAACTTCAGGTAATGATCTTAAAAATTTTCTGATTATATCAGCATTGTCAATTTTTACATCTACACCCTGTAGTTCATCTATAAGTCTAACATATCTTAAATATTGCTCAGACATTGTTTCACCTCTTTTGTGACAGAAATTTTCATATCTTTGTTTCAAAATGTCTTTCTTGTTCTCTTTCACCTCATCTGTTCCCTCATACATTTCAATAAGAGCTTTCCAAAGATCATGTGTAGTTTTGCATCTCTTAAAGCCAATGAGTATGGAATTAGGAAGAGCTACCTGGAGTGCCCACAAAGCTTTGTAGTCACATTCACAGGTCTTATGGTCATCATCAGAATAATTCTCATACGCTTTGATAAGGTCAACAACAGGTTGAGTAGCAGATGGGGTGGTGATGACTTGTGGTCCATTGACAATGGAAGCCCACATTTTGTGGTCAGTGTTTTTACAGAAAATCTCCATTCTAAGTTTCCAAGTGTCAAAGTCATCAGGAGTGAAGGTTGGAGGTTTGTTGGTGCTGCCATTCCTTAGTTCACTCATTTTCAGAGATCAAGAAGCGAAACAGTCTTATCCAAAGCAAACAGAAACACCTTCAGTGAGAAAAGTTTTAGAAAACAGAATTTTAAAAACTTTTAAACACAAGAGCCAAAGCTCTGATACCACTTGTAGGATCGTGGTTAGGATCAACTAACCAAACAAGTTACCAAAGGTGTCAAACAAGAAAGGCGGAATCAGACTTGTTTGTGTTAATGTTTGAAATGGTTTGATCGAAACAGTAACTAGTAAACAAGAAGTAAAGTAGATAAAACACAAGATATCAATTCCAAGCACTACTATATTATTATTTCACAATGTTTACAAAGAGTTACAGCTGATGAACAAGAGGGATATTCGATCAACGAGAAACAAAGGAAATACAACTAATATATATAGTGCAAGGAGGAAATAAAAGATATTCTTTTATTTCCTTTTAGCTCCTAGGCTAAATAAACAAATGATATCTACTCCAGAGTTGTTGTAGTACAAGCATGCTTCTGAGAACAGTTGAGCAGACCTATCGGTGAACAGTGTACAGCATGGTGTAAGGTAAAACTGCTTTCTGACAGCTTTATGCATTGGAACTTGCAACAAGGGATAAGTCAAAGTTCCGGAGTAACACTAGGAGAAGTTCCGGAGGAACTACTCAGTGTGAAGGAAGTTCCGGACTAACTTCCTTCGGAACACTGACTTAGAGAATTTCTGCCTAGCAAAACATTCCCAACAATGTATATATAAGATATTATGTTTGAGCAGAATTTCAGGCACGGAACCATAAGTTGATTTGTCTATTGTATATATATACAATTCCCTCTTTTTATCGCCACCTACACAAATAAAACAACCTCATCTTTTATTACATTTTATAATCACAATCTTAAAACATATAATACTTTTATTAAATCAAAGCTAGTAGTTAGAAAGAGCTATACCCATTGACTAGTTTAATATGCCATGGATCAAATCTAATTTAGTTATATCATTTAGGCTTATTCACTTTAAAACACAAGAATAACTAAATCAATATCTTTTAGACTCAACTTTGGGTGTTTAGGGATTAATTAATATAATATAAAATGGACTTTTACACTACTCATCAATTTAACTTTGGAGTTCTCCTCTCATCCAAAGCCAATGCACCAAAAAATCTCTCTTGTATGTCTACGACCGGTATGAGATTTACCTAGGGTATTACGGTCCAACTTACCAGAGCCCCAATCAAATGGCTATAGTGAGTTTGGGTTATAAGAACAATTTTCCAGCCTCTAGAGCTCATTTGTACAGCCCAAAATTGAAATCTTATTATTTTGTGGCGATCAAGTGTTATATGGGGTAGTAACAAGTTGTAGATAACTTTAAGAGATATGCATTGATGATATATGTCACAAGCATGGTTGTGAAACTCGCCGCCTACAACCGATTACTTCCTGAGTACTCTTCGCCTACGCCTAGAACTCCCCCATGTTCCCGATTACTCTCCCGAATAGGGCGAGTACTCTTAACTCCCCAGTCGACCGACTTAGGAGCGCCTAGCGACTTTTGCATTCATGGTCACACCCCCACCATTGCGTCCTCGTGGCGGGGAGGGTGGTGGCCTGACCATCCTGTACCAAAACACGCAAAGTCAAAACAGATAAAGATGGACTGACCGTAAACAATGAAAATGTAATAACAACCACAACAATCTGAACTGAATATAAAAGTTCAAGGATTTCACATTCCAATGCATAAGGTCACAAGTGACCCTAAGACAGAAACCGAGTTTACATAAGATATATATAAGCTATTTGAAAGAACTAAACAAGTGGACACCTTGTCGACTAGTTCCGAAAATCTCTAGTAAACTGGACTCCTTGCCCGACAAGTAGCTACTAATGTTTTCAAAATATAAATACCAAGTAAAAAATGTATAAGTAGCAAGTAAAATAAAATTTTAAAAATGTAATATGATCTATAACATTTAAAATATGACAAACAACCTCTTCCCACATGGACTAAATAAATATAATAAAGAGTAAAGTACAGTTTATGTCCCTATAGTTTGGGTCCAAAATCGGGTTATGTGCAAAACTGAAACATTTCACAATCAACGTACAAAGATTTCTTGAAATTCTCACATTCGATTCGTGACTCAAACTGTGACAATCTAGAAAATTCAGGTCAAACCCTAATTTCATATATATATATATATAGAGGAGAGTTAGGCTACATCAACCAAATTCCCTACATCACTACATCAACTTTTTTGTTAATTAATTTTTTTTTTTCTAAAAACACCATTTTTCTAGACGCACCAAAACACACATTTTTTTAAATTTTTTTTTTATTTTTTTTATTTTTTTTATTTTTTGTATTTTTTTAGCGTTTTTTTTTAAATAATAAAAAAGCCATAAAATTTTAAAAAAAAGGTGTTCCAGAAAGAAGATATATCGATTTGACTTATGATGTTTTTAAAAAAAAATTTTTTTAACAGAAAGTGTTTTTTTTTTTAAAAAACGGGGTTTGATGTAGATGATGTAGGGATTTTGGTTGATGTATTTTACCCCAACTCTATATATATATATATATATATATATATATATATATATATATATAGGGTTAGGTTCAAATGAGAACTTTTTATTTTGAGAACTTTTGAGAGCTAAATCTCAACCACAAATTTCAGGAGGGACCACTACAATTCATGGGAGGGGGGGATACATGTAATAAACATGTGGCTGATATTAGTTCTTTTAGTTCTCAAATCAAATTGGTTCTCAAATGATCCTCTCCCTATATATATATATATATATATATATATATATATATATATATATATATATATAGGGTTAGGTTCAAATGAGAACTTTTTCTTTTGAGAACTTTTGAGAACTAAATCTCAACCACAAATTTCAGGGGGGACCACTACAATTCATGGGAGGGGGATACATGTAATAAACTTGTGGCTCAAATTAGTTCTTTTTAGTTCTCAAACCCAATTGGTTCTCAAATGATCCTCTCCCTATATATATATATATATATATATATATATATATATATATATATATATATATATGGGAGAGGATCATTTGAGAACCAATTGGGTTTGAGAACTAAAAAGAACTAATTTGAGCCACAAGTTTATTACATGTATCCCCCTCCCATGAATTGTAGTGGTCCCCCCTGAAATTTGTGGTTGAGATTTAGTTCTCAAAAGTTCTCAAAAGAAAAAGTTCTCATTTGAACCTAACCCTATATATATATATATATATACACGTGCAATTAACTGTTTTTTTTAATTAATTGATAAATTAGTTGATCCTGCATGCAAATATGTCTATATTCTAACTTGACTTGACCCATATCTGTATCGAAAATCGACCTGGTTATCAATAAGAACATTCGTTCTCATAAATACGAAACTTCAATAACAAAAAAATATAAATAGTCATTTTATATTTTTCAATTCAATGTAATATGTCATAACTTTTTCAAACAATTGTTGTTAAACGTAATTTCCAAACTTGTATTCACAAATTCATTCATGCAACGTTTAACTTTCATTATTTAAGCGATCATTATTTCTCAAAAACTTATCTATCTAAATTTGTCTATTTAAAATTTACAATGAGTTTTACCAATTATCTTTCAAACATTTGTTTATTTCTTTAACCAATATCAATCAAAAACATTTAAACTGTTAGTCAACTAGAGATCAACCGCGCGTTGCAGCGGTAACCGTTATATATCACAGAAATAGCAGCCAAAAAGATTATATTAAACAATATGAGTACATAAGGTTATACATATCTTTAAGTAAAACACCAAAGGAAATATGCACGGAGTGGGTCTATACATAAACTATGTTACAACCAAAATATGATCCAAGAAGTGTAGGGGACTGAGGAGATAATTCTAGATGACGTGTTGTTTTAACAGCTGAGGATGTGTCATCTATAAAATTCAGATAATAACTAATTAAAATGAGTTCGGATAATAAAATTTTAGCGAGATTTAAGTATGGGATGTAAAAATATTATAAGAGTAAAAAAGTTGTCTAAATCTATTAAAATGTGTAAAAAATTAACAAAGAAAAAGTTCAAAAAAGAATTTGGAGCTTACAATGTTCGAATCAGCGACCTATAAGTTAGCATATGAGGGGCTCAAGCAGTTGTGTTATCTTACTTTTGTTGATTATTATCTAACTTAAGCTACTTAATGTCTAAAAAACATGACATTTGAGTGTGTGCCGTTGTCTAATGTAGTATATTCAAGGACACAAGCGTTGTCGCGGGAATAATACGTAAACAAAAAAATTGAATTCGTATAACACAACGTATAAAACAGGAAAAAATAAGTAACGACCAAAACACTACACTAACAATGCTAAAGATAAATAAAACAAATAAAAGTAAAAGAAAAAATTATGAATAATACTATTTAAAAAAGTTTACAAACGTTATAGGATATAGTCCGGAGCTAAATAATTAAAAAAAACATAGGCGGAAAAATAAGTATATGAAAAAATTTGAAATAAATTTATTCCACATGAATTTTTACAAACAGATGAAATAAAACAATGCAAAAATAAATAAGTTGATTTGTCATTTTGAATACAACTCATATCAATAACAAAAACACATGTAGGCAAATTTGATAGTATACTTAAAATCAGAAAAAAAAAAATATAACTTGATTTTAAAAAAATATCAAAACATGAGAAAAAATTATTTGAAGCGTGAATTTTGAAATGGTTCGTTTTAAGGTAAAATTAAAAAAATGTGGATAAAGAATAAACATGCCGCAATTATAAATACTAAAAATTTGAGCTTACAAGTTAATAAAGAAAACATTTAATTATATTTAGATATATTAAAAAAAGACATTAAAACTAATTAGATATGATATAAATGAAAAAAGTTCATATAAAAAAATAAAAACACATGTAGGCACATTCACTATGATATATCTAAAATCGCATAAATAGGTCTGATTTAAGAGCAAATATATACCGCAAAATAAGGAACGAAGACACTTTTTAAAGGAAAATTGGCTCATATTAATCCCAACTATCAAACCAATTATTAAACCATTGGCCTATATTGAACCGTCGTGCACTATAGACTAACCCGGTTAGTATGAGAGACTGTTTTTGTAATTTTTTAAAATGAATGAACTATTTTTTTAAATGTGTTTTTTTATTGAATTCTTATATTAATAAAAATAAATTTTAAAAAAGAACATTCAAGCTCGAAGATTATTAAAATCTTATTTTCCAAAACTAAATTACAATTTTTTTTTTTTGTGAACAGTCACGTAAAAGAGATTAAGAATAAACCTTTAAAAAAATTGATTGAAATATTTGAGTTTCATAAACAAACTATATTTGTTAGTTTACTAATTCTCGTTAGAAGTTACAAGTTACGTTCTCTAGTCCGTACTACGATTAGTTTTATACATTCTTCAACATTTCATGTACCTACGTGATTTGAAAAAACTATGATAGACTTTTGGAGTTTCGGCTATGGGGTGAAGATTTCTAGCCTGAATGTTATTTTTTTTATTTTCTTTTTTATTAATATAAGAACCCATAAAAAAACACTTTTAAAAAACAGTCAATACATTTTAAAAAATTTAAAAAACAGTCCCTCATACTAACTGGGTTAGTCTATAGTTAACGACAGTTCAATATAGGCCAATGGTTTAATAATTGAATTATTGTGGGAAAAATCAAAACAAAGATTATTATCGACCAATGTGTGATAACTGAGATTAATAGGGGCCAATAAACCTTTTTAAAAAGTAAATTTTGAACTGGTTCGTTTTAAGGTAAAATTATTTGCATAACCTAGATAAAAAAAGAAACATGTCAAAACTACAAATACTAAAAATTTAAGCATAAAAGTTAATAATGAACAAATTTCAATATATTTAGATATATTAAAAGAAGGAGTAAACTTCGTTTTTAGTCCCCAACGTTTACACATTTTAACAATTTTAGTCCCAACTTTTTAAAAATCCCGATTTAGTGTCTCAGATTTCATTTTTTTTTCCAATTTTGGTCTCAATGTTGACATTTGTTTAAAGAGCCGTTAGAATGCCCTCGTGTCGTCCCCACATAAGATGTACTTTTGTCATTTCCGTTTGTTTTAAAGTATGAGTTAAAACAAACGGAAATGACAAAAGTACACATCATGTGGGGACCACACGAGGACAGTCTAACGGCTCTTTAAACAACTGTTAACGTTGAGACCAAAATTAGAAAAAAAAAATGAAATCTGAGACACTAAATCGGGATTTTTAAAAAGTTGGGACTAAAATTGTTAAAATGTGCAAACGTTGGGGACTAAAAACGAAGTTTACTCTTAAAAAAAGCCAATAAAAATAGTTAGATATAATATATGAAAAAATTGAGAAATTAAAAAGGAAAGAAGTGAAAAAAAAAAAAGGAAAAGAAAAGGCACAAGTTCATAGGAGAAGTTTGGGTTTGTATATATATACAATAACGAAATCAAGGACTTATATAACATCTCGTTCATCATACCACTTTTGCATGGAAACCTATCCGGTTATGTGAACCTTCGGATCCAGCCTAACTGAAGTACACAGCCCAATACCCTTCGGGCCAAACCCTTATTTTTATATTCGGTCTGGCCCAACAGACCCAAACCTTTCCCCTTTCTTTTTTGATTCGGCCCAGCCTGGCCAACCCGCATTTCCAACCCCCTTCGAAACCTGACACGGTCCCCTTTGCGCCCCGATAAGTGGTTTACGACCCATGTGAGTGTTTGCGACCGAACACCCATTCCCGACCCGTTTTCTTTTTCCGGTTCGACGTGAGTTCGAACTCGCACACCCCAATCGGTCCTAATCGATTTTTAAACCTCAACTTTGCAAGATATTTACCTCCTTAAACCAACCAAGATATTTGTCTAAATCCTCACATGTCTGCTAGATCCCACCTACTATCCTAGATACTAATCCCATCCTTAGGAGACAACCTTGTCTCCTAAGTACACCAAGCTTAATACCCATTATGTATTACCCTCCCTCCAAAACATGAACCCATTTTCCTTCCCATATTGCCAACCGAGCAGTGCACCTCTACATCAACACTCACACCACTTAATCACTTAACCACCTAGCAAAGTTCACCTCACTTCTCCTCCTTTTCTTTCCATCAATTCGAGCCAACTGAGCCACCTCCCCTTCAGTTCTTCCCTAAACCGTGACCTATTCTCTCATTTCATTTGTCACAAGTCAAGAACACAAACCTCTCTCATTCTCTCTTCCTTTCCTCTCGACCCAGTAACCACCTCCATCAACAAACCGATTTCTTTCCCCTTTTTCTCTCCATCTTCGTTTACTAATCCCTCAAAACCATCAAGCCTCTTCGATTTCTCCATCATTCAAGGTTCAAAAGTGGGTTAGGAGCTAAACATTGGAAGCTTTCAACAACCCATTTTGTCATAAACCGAACCCGAGGAAGCTTGTAGCGAGACATTCTCCACTCTTTATTTTCTATGATCATTCTTACACATATTCATGTTTAAACCCAAGTTCTTTCAAGTCTTGATGATTGTTATGTTTTGACTAACTAATAATATGTGTTTTTAGACTAAAGACACACTTTGATGAATTTATGATTTAGTAAATCTCATATTTTAATGTCTTGTATATATTTACTTGCATATCCATGTTTAAGACATTATATATGTGGTTATTTAGTTCACAGATGATTTTCATGCTAAAAACCCCAAAAGTTATGTTCATGTCTGTTTAAATGCTGGGAAATGATTTTTGATGGCAAAATATACATATATTTAACTATGTATGGTTATACATGGTCTAAAATGCATTTTCATGATATCATAATGTTTAAAAGATGTTAGATATGACTTTAATCATGAAAATATATATGAAAGACAACTTGAAAATTCATAACATAGGATTTATGGTTAGAATTTATGTAAAATGATTTTTCTACTCATATTATATTAACAAAATGCTATTTTGTTAAAAGAGATGCTAAACGTAAAAAAAATATTAAAAACTATGTGATTAAATTTATTTCATAAAATCTATTTAAATTGAGTTAATGGTGAAAGTATCTAATACTTGTCATATGATGTGTTTGAGACTTTAAAAGCAATTACCAACAAGTTTCCTAATGTCATTTTTTATCCTAAATAATTCTAAGTTTAAAAACGGGTTTTTTGGGACCCGAAAACCCAAAATTTCCAAAGTATCTATTTAAAAATCATGAGACTCATAGGTTCTGGTCTAGAACAGTGAATAGACTCATTTTTTTATATATAAAATGTATGATGCCAATCAAAGATGGAAAATAATTTCTTGGAAAGAAGCCAGACAAAAACTGTGACTTTCAGTAACTCAAAAACCCTAATTTTAGCAGGTTGGACTTCCACTAACAATCTTGGTAATTTAGAAACTAAAATCATATTAAAACATCCCCTAAACATGTTCTAAATGTTTAAGGAAACTCGAACCATCATAAAACGAGTCATATACGTGAAACCGACATCGTTACCGGATAAACCGGCACTCAAATTCATGAAATATAAATTCTTATATTTTGAAGCCTATTTCATAAAAATGAATATAACTTTATGTGTCTAAATATATTCCATGAAAAAGTTAACAATATTGCGTATTGTCGCGCAGTAGAAATCGTGTATTTTAGACTCTATAAAGGTAGTAATTTACTTATTATTTTTGGAGGTTCAAAACCTTATAAATATTTAATTAAATTAAATATTGGCCGGTATATTTCATGACTTCACATGAGAATAACCATATATTAATCAATATAAATATTTTCCTATTATTTTCCGGATGCGAAACCCTAGTTCATATTTATTTATTCAAATAAATATATTTCTTCACTTAACCTTATTTGTTGACAACAAATAACTTTCAAAGATTTCCAATGATACAATCGGGTAACATAAGTCAAGACTCTACCAAAGAACATTGGGTAACATGACCTTTACCCAATGAGATCTACCCTAATTAAATGTCTTAATATTATATTGTAGACACTGCTAGGTCAACCTTTCAAATATCCAGGTGAGTCTCACGACCCGACCCCATTTACTTAATCCTGTTTTCTAACTTTGGGGATGAATTCAAGAAAGCTACATTCAAATCATTTTGTCTGACGCTATGGATACTCGTAACACGTATTGATTTCATGTTCTTTTCATTTCCCTGTTCTTATATATTTCAGTACGTCAAAATTCACCTTTTGGCACGGAAAAAAACCGTGACCAAAAGTGTTTGGTCATGTTTTTTTTCATTCCAATCGACACCAAAGGTCCCGTCATCTTATGTACCCTACGCCCACGTTACAATATCAGTGGCTGAAGCCACCTAGATGCGTGGCTAAAGGATACCAATATTTTTTGTTGTAATCAAACAATTCTTCCAAAAAGCGTGGCCAAAGGGTCCCAACGGCCACATGTGTTTGTTTAACGTGGCCTTTGGTATTATATGGTCACGTATATTTGTGTTTTAGCCACATATGTTATAAAAACGTGGCCAAATGGGTTGCTGAAATTATAATTTTTGTCCCAATACGCGTGGCCAAAGGGTGGCAACCGCCACGTTAAAATATGAATAGCGCGTGGCCTTTGGTATTATATGGTCACGTATATTTGTCTTTTAGCCACATATGATATGAAAAAACGTGACCAAATGGGTTGCTGAAATCATACATTTTGTCCCAATACGCGTGGCCAAAGGGTGGCAATGGCCACATTAAAATATAAAAAGCGTGGCCTTTGGTATTATATGGTCACGTATATTTGTGTTTTAGCCACATATATTTGGAAAAAAAAAGTGACCAAAGGGTAGTTGAAATCAGATATTTTGTCCCAATACGCGTGGCCAAAGGGTGGCAACCGCCACGTTAAAGTATAAAAAGTGTGGCATTTGGTATTATATGGTCACGTATATTTGTCTTTTAGCCACATATATTTGGGAAAAAAAATGGCCAAAGGGTAGTTGAAATCATATATTTTGTCCTAATACGCGTGGCCAAAGGGTGGCAATGGCCACGATAAAATATAAAAAGTGTGGCCTTTGGTATTATATGGTCACGTATATTTGTGTTTTAGCCACATATATTTGGGAAGAAGAAAAACTAACCAAAGGTTGTTGAAATCAGATAGGTCCTTGCTATACGCGTGGCCAATTTAAAAGCTATTACAAATTATTAATTACAAATCAAATAAAATTCAATTACAAGTCAAATACAAATGAAATACAAATAAAAAATTAAAGAAAATTACACTGCATACAAGCATTATTCTCAATTTAATTTTCAATCCGGGAGGCAACAACACTACCACGTGGTCTTCATCTTCAACTGTCCAGATTTAAGCTTAATTAGGACCATTTTTTCTTGTATTCCTTCCTATACCAAAATATATAATTGATAACTAGGTTATGGAAATTGATCATAATATATATAGCAATTTTGAAATACCACCATGATAGATATGGACTGAGGAGTGCCATTTTATTGCAAGTATTATGGGTCATCAGGTCCTACAATTCAATTGATTTCCAGGTGAACATTAGATATCCAGATGAACTTAAAACATCTGGATGAACATCACATTAAGTTCCGGATCAACTTCAAAGTCAGTTGAACTTTGTTTGGTACACATCTCACCATTTGTTCCAACAATCCCTAGCTAGCTCAAGTGTTTGAGGTACCAAATAACATTTAAAATGGGACTATATGACATTACCAAACAGATTACTGTGAAACTATAGAACGGAATGAAACTTGACTGGCAAATATTTACCTTTTTCTTTTCAACCACTTCAGACGAGGTTGATCGACCACCGATTTCACTCCCTACAGTTCAATTAATTACTTTATGTAAATGAGTAATCAAACCGATAATGAGTTTGACAAATACTAACCGTTGTGTGTATGTCAGCATGATTAGTGCTGTGGCTACATCCAACAAAAATCTTCTTAGAATTTACCTAGAACATTGCTTTTGAATTGGTAAAAAGTTAGAGCAGAATAATGACGCGGACCTAACATGAAAGTATTTATTCTGTTTTTTAATCTAACATAAGTTGTTCCAGTTTTATTCATACAGATTATGTATATACTCTATTTTTTTCATATTAACATAAATTTTCAATGAATCATAGCAGGGCCCCATTTAACTCATAACTTTGTTCTTACATGAAGTATATATTCTTATGTACCAGGAACTTGTTGGAATTTTACGGTTCTCCTACAGAACTTGCATCTATTTGTGTTCTTCAGGAACAAGAGTTCACCCGGATTGTGTTCTTCATGAACAAGAGTGTATGTTATTATAAGGTACTTGAGAATAGTATGATTAAGTTGTGATGTAAAGAATTCACCTCTGTAGATGCCGGAGCATTAAGTTGGTGTGGTAACGTTGGTCCAAGTGCAGATAGATGATCTATAAGTAGATCAAGTTTTTTCTCCGATTCTTCAAACTTCAAGAAGAGGGCCTTAACTTGTTCATTTGTTGCATCCTGAAGAAGTCTCTCCTCTTTAAGTTCGAACTCAAGTTTTTCCAATTCACCATTAGTGTTGTTGGATCGATCCTTGAATTTTGTACAATTAATAGAATGTAGTTAGATGCTTTTTAACAAATTACATAAATAGGAAAGCATGCAGACCCTATTGATTCATTATCTCTTAATTAGTTCTTAATTATTAATATATCACATAAAGACCTTATTGATTAATTATTTGATATGTTATACACAAATTTAACGACATCTAAAGGGAAGAGTGGAACACATCATGTCTTCAGTGGATATAAACAAACAGTTCACCATTTCTAGCAAAGTAGCAGATGCATGACATGAACATGAACATACAAAAAATGTTGGAAACATTCCTATATATGTCCTCTAGGATCATTTCCTAGCTAGTAATAACCAGAGTAACATAAATTAGTTCTTAGTTATTAATATCTCACATAAAGACCCTATTGACTAATTATTTGATATGTTATACACAAATTAAAGACATCTAAAGGGAAGAGCGGAACACATCATGTCTTCAGTGGATATAAACAAACAGTTCACCATTTCTAGCAGTGTACATAAAGAAGGAAGTAGGTTCACCAGTAACATGAATCTACAAACATGTGCATATGCTTGACCTCAACATTCCTAGCATAAAAATAACTAATTTAGCATATAATGAATGGGTTGAAATGAATGGAGAGGATTTCTGCAAAATATACCCCTTCCTAATTAATTCTGTATGAAACGAAATTTTATCGATCTGTAACTGTAACTGTACACAAATACAGGGATCCCAAGTTAAACATGTATCAATAAGAAACAAAAGAAACAATTTTATGAAAACAGATTGTAATTAATGAAACGGAATAACTTGACAATTACCGTTTTCTGGACTGACTGGTCTCCCAAATCACATTCCATTTCTGAAGAATCGCTAGCGATGTCTGTTGAAGCTATTCGTTGTTGAAGCTCCATGGAAGATGTGAATGATATGGATGAGAAAGAAGACCTGGTTATTCGCTGGAGGCGTTTAACTAGTTAGAAATTTTCTGATAAAGTGAGAGGGAAAAGTATATATATGATGAATCGATAATAAGTAAATTAAGTTCACAATTTTGGGTGTAGTTTGAACTAATGGTGGGAAATTCAAATTTTTTGGTGAAAATTTTTAATTAAAAGGGGGGGGGGGGGAATTTTTCAAACTGATAATAAAACCCAAAATTAATACAAACAATATGTATATTAAACATACTTAAACCTAAAATTAAAAACATAATTAATTAAATAATTAATTAAATGTCTCCATGTGGCTCTTCCGGTGGGTTCTTCTTGAAGATGAACTTCATCATTCAGTTCGTAAAAGTCTTCAAGTCACTCTTCTTGTGGGTTTGCAGGTTCCTCCATGAGCTTGAGCAGGAGCTTCATCCTCTTGAGGTGTTGAAATTGTACGAGTACATCAATTACGGTTGACATCACTGTGATCCTTTAAGCAAATCTGGATGACGATCGGAGTTAAAAGCCCTAATTAACAAAATTATGTTTTAATATTAATTTTATTATTTTCTTTTAGATATTGTCACACCCCCAAAAATCTCACGCGCGATAACGCGCCACAGGGAGCGTGACAAACCAGGATCACTCTCCATTAGTTACACCAAGCGACCAGTAATTAATAAAAAAGGGTGTACATTTCATTAAAATATAAATACAGAGCTTTACAAATGCGGAAGCGTAAATACAATGAAAGTATTAATGTAAAAACGCCATCACCCAAGGTGACGTGGCTTGTTTAAAGACAATAAAAGTGTTTTTAAATACTCATGCATGCGTACTCATGATACCCGAACATCCGCAACCTGAGAAATAACATGCTAAAAAGTGTCAACACAAAGGTTGGTGAGTTCACAGGTTTATCAGTTCAAAAACAGTTCCAGTTTAATGTAAATCGACTGTTCAACAACAGTTCCAGTTCAGTGTAAAACAACTGCTCATCGACTAAAAAGTTTAAGTTCAAGGTTGACTATTCAATAATAGTCCAAGTTCATGTTTAAGTTCATGTTCAATTTCAGTTTAAAATCCAGATAATATATCAATAGCTAGCTAGGCTATTTTCAAGAAATCAGTGCACGTTTGACTAGATAAACTAGCTATCCAGTTACTGAAGCTCGACAAGTTCATATGTGCCTCGTTAAGACTAAGAAGTATATAACACCCGTTCGATATCCAATCGAGTCAGCGCGAATGACCCGGGTGGGGCTTGTCAGGCCCAGTAGATCTACTAAATAAGTTCCCGCTGATGTCACATTGACAGTAACTATAAAGTGAGGGCTTTATCATAAGTGTGCCTGTTGATACATGGTTCCTGATCGTCATGTGAAGTATCGAGAACAAGACGGAACGTGCAAGTTTAGGTCTGGCCGAACCTTGGCCGAACTCCAGGTTCGGAGCCGCCGAAGCTTGGCCGAACCTCAGGTTCGGCCAGTCGTGTTTTCAGCCTATAAATATGTTCGTCTTGTATAGAATTGGTGAGCTTCCGTGTTATAACTTTCTCTAAGTGTACTTTGTGGTCTCTGTGGTTAATACAAGTCTCATTTGTATTTACTCTCTGCGTTTTACTCGTTTACATTGATTTCTATACGACTAAGTAGAAGATCCACACGCTCAGGCAATTTCAAGTGGTATCAGAGCTTTTGGTTTGTTCTACTAGTCGGAGATCAGTGTTTGTTCGTGTTTTCGAGTTCAAATTCACGTTTTTGAGCTTCAAAATTCGTTTATCATCTTCATTTCTCAAAATTATCGTTCAAAACATCATGATTCACGTCAAATATGTATGTGGTTGCTCATTTTCAGTTGATTGAGTGTTTACTGCTCGAGAGGTGTCGATTTCAGTGAGTTTTTCCAAGTTTTTCCGAAATTTCGCGTTCGGCCGAACTCCACGTTCGGTGTAACCGCTCCGAACTCCAGGTTCGGAGTACGCTCGGCATAACCGCTCCGAACACCAGGTTCGGAGTACGTTCGGAGGAGTTCGGTGAAGGATCGGAGTCTGTTTCGTAGTTCGGAGATAGTTCGGACTATATTTCTGAGTTCGGATCAAGTTCGGAGAACGTTCGGAGGGTATATTAAGTTCGGACGAGGTTCGGAGTGAACAGTAATCTGTGTTTCGAAAATGTCCGATTTTCAAGCATTCGCGGCTATTCAAAACTCAGTTCAAGCAACGATGCAAACGATGATGAATTATGATAATGAAATCGGAACAAGTCAGAAAGTTCCCAAATTGCTAAAATTGGAAGATTATCATAGTTGGGTTAAACGGTTTGAAGCATATGTCGATACAAATGACATTGATATGTGGTTAGCGTTCACTGAGCAATATGTTTACCCTAAAGATGAAACTGGTGAACCTATACTTCAAAGAAAAATGTCTTCTGAACAAAAGAAAGCTTATCAAGCAGAGAAAAAGGCTTATGGTACTTTAACGATGGCTTTACCTAAAGAGTTACTTCATCAATTTGCTGGTAATTACACATCGAAAAGTCTATGGGATGCTTTAGAGAAAAGATGTGAAGGCAATGACCAGTACAAGAAAAGTCGACAAAAGGTTTTGAAGAAAGAATTTGATAGTTTCAAACATTATCAGAATGAAACGATTCCCAATCTGATTGCAAGATTTGCTCATCTAATGAGTGAAATGCGTTTGGTGAATCTTACTAAAGAGGAGACTGATATGAAAGAAAAGATTTTGGAAGCATTGCCTGAAAAATGGGAGAATTATGTGATGATGATTACTCATGATAAAGATTTTTCCGGATTGTCTTTCAATGATTTGGTTCAAAGACTTCAGGCTCGGGATATGGAATTAATGGTGAATAAATCACTTCCTACACAAATTCAGAATCCTGCAGTGTATCATGGTGAAATTGACTCTACAATGAATGCTGAGAAGTCTACTAGTCTTAGTTCTGCGCCTCCTACAGCATTTCTGGCAGGTAAATCTGAAACTCCAAGTTATTCATCTGTTGGTTGTACTATTTCTGTTCCGAGTTCTTCAACTCAAACTGCATTGTCTGCTCAAACTATCGATGATTATAATGCTTTAATGTCTGCATTGGTATCTTCATATTTTGGTGTTATCACGGGTGCTGTGAGTAATGCTGAGTTAGCAAATGAAGATTACGATCAGATTGATTATGATCATTTGGAAGAAATGGATCTAAATTGGCAATATGCAATGTTGGTTCGACGAACGAAGAAATTTTTCAACAGAACTGGGAAGAAAAGATTGAATCAGGAGGGTAAGATTGGTTTGGATAAATCAAAGGTGAAATGTTACAAATGTGCAAATTATGGTCACTTTGCTCGAGAATGTCCAAGTTCTGCAGACCATAAATTGAAGACTGGTCAACATGCACATTTAGTTTATCATCCATCAACTAAAGCTGAGAAGGTTGAGCTGAAGTCTGCTAATCTTGTTCATGATTGGACCAATACTTTTCCATATTCAAGTGAATTTGCATGGAATGCAGATACTGACGTAAAAAAGAATCAGACTAAACCTTCAATTGCATTGACTGTTCGTCATATTGATGATGATAGCATTTTAACTGATTCTGATTCTTATTCAAGTGTATCTTTGGTTCAAGAAGAATTACCTAGAGTCTCTGAGAGTTCAAAGGTTGAAGAGACTGAATGTCTTAAATGTAAGAAATTTCTTCAGGAGATTGCAAGTTTTGAACAAAGTCATCAAATATCGACTGAAGAGATAGTGGTGTTAAAGCAAGAATTGGAAGATTTTCAAAAGAAGTATTATGAGTTGGTTCATTTTCATGAAGATGTTTTAAAAGAGAAAGCAACATTGGCTGAAGAGTGTGAGAAAGCAAAAGCAGAAGCTTTAGATGCAGCTCAAGATTTTGAGAATCTGTTTGAGAAAAGTTATCCGGTTCAGAAAAAGTATGAAGAAGCGACTGCTCTTATTGCTACAACTGCTGTTACTGTTGAAAAGCTTCAGAACAAAATTTCTATGCTTCAAGATGAGAATACTCTCTATCGTGATAAAAATGAAGTTTTGACAAAGGATGTTGAGATTTACAAGAAAAAGAGAGAAAGTGTTCTTGAAGAATTATTTGCTGAATGTGAGATCCGAAAGCTACAAACTTATGAATATGATGATCTCAATGCAAAATTCATCAAGTCACAGAAAGAAGTTTTTGACGCTCAACAAAAGATCAATGATTTAAAACTGGAGATTTTGGAGTTGAAGCGGCAAGTGAAGAATTGCAATTTATCACCAACAATGCTAAATTTCTTATACAAGCAGGATCAGAGTTCAGATAGTTCTCAGAAGGCTGATGTTCACTTGGTTCCTCAACCAGTGGATTTAACTGAAGTTACTGCTGCTCAACTTGATCCAAAAGATGAATTGCATGATTATTCCAAGTTTGCTACTCCACCCAAGAAGAATAAATTTAAGTCCAAAAAGAAGGAAAAGCCTTTAGGTGAAGCTCCAATATTTGTTTCTAAGTCTGTTTTATTGGAGAATGAGAAGGTTTTTGATAAGATTGCGTCAAGTTCTTCATCTGCAACCGAAGAAGAAAAAGTTTTGGTTGAGAAGAATAAACTGAAAGATATTAAAGCTAAATTCACAAGTGCAGCTAAGGCAAGAGAAATTTCGGGTTCTTTCTCAAGTACTTCAAAGGTTTCAGGCTCCAAACACAAAGGTGTGGGGTTTGTTGTGAAGGAAGAATTGATTCAAACAAAGAAACCGGTGAAAGTTGCCAAGGCTCCTAAAGCAAAGAATGCAAAGAAATCACCATCTCAGAAGGAATTCACTTACTATTCTAGAAGATCGTCATCTTCAAGGAGTCCATCTCCTAGGTATGATTCCTCTGATGATTTCTTTGACAATTTTGATTCTGAGCATTCATCAGGTTTTTCAAAATCAAAACAATTTTCAAATGTGTTTAGAGAACGACTTTGTTATGTATGTCGTCAACCAGGACATCTTGCTGCTGATTGTCCGACGACTGCATATATCCACAATACTGCTAAATATGTGGATAACAAAGGTCAAATTTTTTATGAACCATGGTCCCCAAAGATAAAATCAAATCGTAAATCGTCTTGGTCTAAACCAAGTACGTCGGTTGAGTCTGATTCAGGTTCTGATCAAAAATTGAAAATTTTACAAATTTGGAAACCAAAAGTTGTTTCCAAGGCCAACAATGACTTTGTGGAAGACACCGGGCGACCAGACGATGTTACATCGGGTCGTTCCCAGAGCGACTAATGATTTATTTGGTGTCAACAGGTGTTTCAAGAAGACCTTTCAGTGATTGGATAATTGCTGATTGTGAAATATCTGTTCTAATTACTCTGACTTTCAAAATTAATTGTGTTTTCAAAAAGACTTAAACTGCAAGTATTCGTGTTGGTTGATCAATTTTTCTTGGTTTTTCACTCCGTCTCATTCGGAGGGGGAGTTTGTTTTTGCAAAAATACAAACTTAGTGTGTTGTTTTTCAAATTGTAAAAATGAAAATCTATAAATAGAGTTGTCATTTTTAGGGGGAGAAATTTGAAAAAGCCAAAAACATTGAAAAATGAGAAATTGTATCTGACATGAATGGGAAATGATGGTACATTGGCTGACAGTGTCTGACTCATGGATAAAGTAAGTGAAAAAGCCATAAGACCATTTGATCGATGTGCAAGGTAGGCTCGGCAAATCAGAAAGTATACAAATGTGATATACACTAAATCTAAGTATACAAATGTGATATACACTAAATCTGATGCTTGACCTAGTGGACAACATCTTGATGCATATCTCATGATATATCAAGAAAAAGATATGTGAAAAATAAAATGAGAAGTCACTGTGTATACATGTGTTCATTTTGCAAAGATTTAACCTTGTTTGATTTTCTTTATTTTGTCAAACGATCGGACTTTCTCTGCGTGTCGAAAGACCGACCTGATCGTTGTTCGTTTGACGTTCTGCTTTATTTTCTTTGGTGTTTCGTATAACTCATCGGACTTTCTCTGCGTGTACGGGAGTACCGACCTGATTGTTGTTGAGTTATACAATTTCAACTTGTTTTATTTTCTTATTTTGTTAAATCCGAGGCCTTATCTGCGTATCGAAAGATCGACCTTAAGGTAGACGATTTAACGTTCTTATTTCTTTTTGCATGGAACACAGTTGACTATATCATGGTTACAATCATTATGTGATTAATATCACAAATGAAGTCACAAAATGTGATAAGCAAAGCATATCTGAGTATGTCTGACAGTGTGGGGTACACTGGTCAATGCAAATCTAATAAATACATTAACATATCCAGATGTTATGAGTATGATTTGTGCCAGAGTTTAAAGTTGGACAAATTATATCTGCAATCGACATGGCTTATGTGCTTCAGTAATCGAAATTGAAGTGTAGTTCAGCATGTTATGACCAATATGATCCCAAGTTGTGATCTTTCTCACTAAAGACAAAAATAGTGTATGTTTCTGTACTGCATTTAGTTTTCATTATTAGAAAATATCAAAAAGATTTTAGGTGTGTTTTGATATAAAGTTTCTAAAAGCCAAAAAGATTTTGTTTCTAATTTGTTTTCGATTGATCAACACGGAATACGAAATCATTTTCAAAATCAAGATATCTTGGAGTCTCGAAGAGACGTTTTGCGCCAGGATTATTTATGTTGGCAGGTTTCTAAGTGGAAAGAGAACATCACAACTTCAAGTCTTCTGAAGGTTGTTGATAAGGAGACTACACACGATGCAATATCAAGTATTCAAGATCGAACTCATCATCAAAGAAGAGGAGGAGTTTGATTGAAGATACAAGATACAAGTTTTATTAAGAGGAGATGATACTGCACATGCCGAGGGGGAGTTTGTTGATACATGGTTCCTGATCGTCATGTGAAGTATCGAGAACAAGACGGAACGTGCAAGTTTAGGTCTGGCCGAACGTTGACCGAACTCCAGGTTCGGAGCCGCCGAAGCTTGGCCGAACCTCAGGTTCGGCCAGTCGTGTTTTCAGCCTATAAATATGTTCGTCTTGTATAGAATTGGTGAGCTTCCGTGTTATAACTTTCTCTAAGTGTACTTTGTGGTCTCTGTGGTTAATACAAGTCTCATTTGTATTTACTCTCTGCGTTTTACTCGTTTACATTGATTTCTATACGACTAAGTAGAAGATCCACACGCTCAGGCAATTTCAAGACTCCAGGTTCGGAGCCGCTGAAGCTTGGCCGAACCTCAGGTTCGGCCAGTCGTGTTTTCAGCCTATAAATAGAGTTGTCATTTTTAGGGGGAGAAATTTGAAAAAGCCAAAAACATTGAAAAATGAGAAATTGTATCTGACATGAATGGGAAATGATGGTACATTGGCTGACAGTGTCTGACTCATGGATAAAGTAAGTGAAAAAGCCATAAGACCATTTGATCGATGTGCAAGGTAGGCTCGGCAAATCAGAAAGTATACAATTGTGATATACACTAAATCTAAGTATACAAATGTGATATACACTAAATCTGATGCTTGACCTAGTGGACAACATCTTGATGCATATCTCATGATATCTCAAGAAAAAGATATGTGAAAAATAAAATGAGAAGTCACTGTGTATACATGTGTTCATTTTGCAAAGATTTAACCTTGTTTGATTTTCTTTATTTTGTCAAACGATCGGACTTTCTCTGCGTGTCGAAAGACCGACCTGATCGTTGTTCGTTTGACGTTCTGCTTTATTTTCTTTGGTGTTTCGTATAACTCATCGGACTTTCTCTGCGTGTACGGGAGTACCGACCTGATTGTTGTTGAGTTATACAATTTCAACTTGTTTTATTTTCTTATTTTGTTAAATCCGAGGCCTTATCTGCGTATCGAAAGATCGACCTTAAGGTAGACGATTTAACGTTCTTATTTCTTTTTGCATGGAACACAGTTGACTATATCATGGTTACAATCATTATGTGATTAATATCACAAATGAAGTCACAAAATGTGATAAGCAAAGCATATCTGAGTATGTCTGACAGTGTGGGGTACACTGGTCAATGCAAATCTAATAAATACATTAACATATCCAGATGTTATGAGTATGATTGTGCCAGAGTTTAAAGTTGGACAAATTATATCTGCAATCGACATGGCTTATGTGCTTCAGTAATCGAAATTGAAGTGTAGTTCAGCATGTTATGACCAATATGATCCCAAGTTGTGATCTTTCTCACTAAAGACAAAAATAGTGTATGTTTCTGTACTGCATTTAGTTTTCATTATTAGAAAATATCAAAAAGATTTTAGGTGTGTTTTGATATAAAGTTTCTAAAAGCCAAAAAGATTTTGTTTCTAATTTGTTTTCGATTGATCAACACGGAATACGAAATCATTTTCAAAATCAAGATATCTTGGAGTCTCGAAGAGACGTTTTGCGCCAGGATTATTTATGTTGGCAGGTTTCTAAGTGGAAAGAGAACATCACAACTTCAAGTCTTCTGAAGGTTGTTGATAAGGAGACTACACACGATGCAATATCAAGTATTCAAGATCGAACTCATCATCAAAGAAGAGGAGGAGTTTGATTGAAGATACAAGATACAAGTTTTATTAAGAGGAGATGATACTGCACATGCCGAGGGGGAGTTTGTTGATACATGGTTCCTGATCGTCATGTGAAGTATCGAGAACAAGACGGAACGTGCAAGTTTAGGTCTGGCCGAACGTTGACCGAACTCCAGGTTCGGAGCCGCCGAAGCTTGGCCGAACCTCAGGTTCGGCCAGTCGTGTTTTCAGCCTATAAATATGTTCGTCTTGTATAGAATTGGTGAGCTTCCGTGTTATAACTTTCTCTAAGTGTACTTTGTGGTCTCTGTGGTTAATACAAGTCTCATTTGTATTTACTCTCTGCGTTTTACTCGTTTACATTGATTTCTATACGACTAAGTAGAAGATCCACACGCTCAGGCAATTTCAAGACTCCAGGTTCGGAGCCGCTGAAGCTTGGCCGAACCTCAGGTTCGGCCAGTCGTGTTTTCAGCCTATAAATAGAGTTGTCATTTTTAGGGGGAGAAATTTGAAAAAGCCAAAAACATTGAAAAATGAGAAATTGTATCTGACATGAATGGGAAATGATGGTACATTGGCTGACAGTGTCTGACTCATGGATAAAGTAAGTGAAAAAGCCATAAGACCATTTGATCGATGTGCAAGGTAGGCTCGGCAAATCAGAAAGTATACAAATGTGATATACACTAAATCTAAGTATACAAATGTGATATACACTAAATCTGATGCTTGACCTAGTGGACAACATCTTGATGCATATCTCATGATATCTCAAGAAAAAGATATGTGAAAAATAAAATGAGAAGTCACTGTGTATACATGTGTTCATTTTGCAAAGATTTAACCTTGTTTGATTTTCTTTATTTTGTCAAACGATCGGACTTTCTCTGCGTGTCGAAAGACCGACCTGATCGTTGTTCGTTTGACGTTCTGCTTTATTTTCTTTGGTGTTTCGTATAACTCATCGGACTTTCTCTGCGTGTACGGGAGTACCGACCTGATTGTTGTTGAGTTATACAATTTCAACTTGTTTTATTTTCTTATTTTGTTAAATCCGAGGCCTTATCTGCGTATCGAAAGATCGACCTTAAGGTAGACGATTTAACGTTCTTATTTCTTTTTGCATGGAACACAGTTGACTATATCATGGTTACAATCATTATGTGATTAATATCACAAATGAAGTCACAAAATGTGATAAGCAAAGCATATCTGAGTATGTCTGACAGTGTGGGGTACACTGGTCAATGCAAATCTAATAAATACATTAACATATCCAGATGTTATGAGTATGATTGTGCCAGAGTTTAAAGTTGGACAAATTATATCTGCAATCGACATGGCTTATGTGCTTCAATAATCGAAATTGAAGTGTAGTTCAGCATGTTATGACCAATATGATCCCAAGTTGTGATCTTTCTCACTAAAGACAAAAATAGTGTCTGTTTCTGTACTGGCATTTAGTTTTCATTATTAGAAAATATCAAAAAGATTTTAGGTGTGTTTTGATATAAAGTTTCTAAAAGCCAAAAAGATTTTGTTTCTGATTTGTTTTCGATTGATCAACACGGAATACGAAATCATTTTCAAAATCAAGATATCTTGGAGTCTCGAAGAGACGTTTTGCGCCAGGATTATTTATGTTGGCAGGTTTCTAAGTGGAAAGAGAACATCACAACTTCAAGTCTTCTGAAGGTTGTTGATAAAGAGACTACACACGATGCAATATCAAGTATTCAAGATCGAACTCATCATCAAAGAAGAGGAGGAGTTTGATTGAAGATACAAGATACAAGTTTTATTAAGAGGAGATGATACTGCACATGCCGAGGGGGAGTTTGTTGATACATGGTTCCTGATC
Source organism: Deinandra increscens subsp. villosa (assembly GCA_039602395.1). Lineage (NCBI taxonomy): Eukaryota > Viridiplantae > Streptophyta > Magnoliopsida > Asterales > Asteraceae > Deinandra > Deinandra increscens. Next base: position 97,914,865 of record JBCNJP010000017.1, on the reverse strand, counting down.
GTCATGTGAAGTATCGAGAACAAGACGGAACGTGCAAGTTTAGGTCTGGCCGAACCTTGGCCGAACTCCAGGTTCGGAGCCGCCGAAGCTTGGCCGAACCTCAGGTTCGGCCAGTCGTGTTTTCAGCCTATAAATATGTTCGTCTTGTATAGAATTGGTGAGCTTCCGTGTTATAACTTTCTCTAAGTGTACTTTGTGGTCTCTGTGGTTAATACAAGTCTCATTTGTATTTACTCTCTGCGTTTTACTCGTTTACATTGATTTCTATACGACTAAGTAGAAGATCCACACGCTCAGGCAATTTCAAGACTCCAGGTTCGGAGCCGCTGAAGCTTGGCCGAACCTCAGGTTCGGCCAGTCGTGTTTTTAGCCTATAAATAGAGTTGTCATTTTTAGGGGGAGAAATTTGAAAAAGCCAAAAACATTGAAAAATGAGAAATTGTATCTGACATGAATGGGAAATGATGGTACATTGGCTGACAGTGTCTGACTCATGGATAAAGTAAGTGAAAAAGCCATAAGACCATTTGATCGATGTGCAAGGTAGGCTCGGCAAATCAGAAAGTATACAAATGTGATATACACTAAATCTAAGTATACAAATGTGATATACACTAAATCTGATGCTTGACCTAGTGGACAACATCTTGATGCATATCTCATGATATATCAAGAAAAAGATATGTGAAAAATAAAATGAGAAGTCACTGTGTATACATGTGTTCATTTTGCAAAGATTTAACCTTGTTTGATTTTCTTTATTTTGTCAAACGATCGGACTTTCTCTGCGTGTCGAAAGACCGACCTGATCGTTGTTCGTTTGACGTTCTGCTTTATTTTCTTTGGTGTTTCGTATAACTCATCGGACTTTCTCTGCGTGTACGGGAGTACCGACCTGATTGTTGTTGAGTTATACAATTTCAACTTGTTTTATTTTCTTATTTTGTTAAATCCGAGGCCTTATCTGCGTATCGAAAGATCGACCTTAAGGTAGACGATTTAACGTTCTTATTTCTTTTTGCATGGAACACAGTTGACTATATCATGGTTACAATCATTATGTGATTAATATCACAAATGAAGTCACAAAATGTGATAAGCAAAGCATATCTGAGTATGTCTGACAGTGTGGGGTACACTGGTCAATGCAAATCTAATAAATACATTAACATATCCAGATGTTATGAGTATGATTGTGCCAGAGTTTAAAGTTGGACAAATTATATCTGCAATCGACATGGCTTATGTGCTTCAGTAATCGAAATTGAAGTGTAGTTCAGCATGTTATGACCAATATGATCCCAAGTTGTGATCTTTCTCACTAAAGACAAAAATAGTGTATGTTTCTGTACTGCATTTAGTTTTCATTATTAGAAAATATCAAAAAGATTTTAGGTGTGTTTTGATATAAAGTTTCTAAAAGCCAAAAAGATTTTGTTTCTAATTTGTTTTCGATTGATCAACACGGAATACGAAATCATTTTCAAAATCAAGATATCTTGGAGTCTCGAAGAGACGTTTTGCGCCAGGATTATTTATGTTGGCAGGTTTCTAAGTGGAAAGAGAACATCACAACTTCAAGTCTTCTGAAGGTTGTTGATAAGGAGACTACACACGATGCAATATCAAGTATTCAAGATCGAACTCATCATCAAAGAAGAGGAGGAGTTTGATTGAAGATACAAGATACAAGTTTTATTAAGAGGAGATGATACTGCACATGCCGAGGGGGAGTTTGTTGATACATGGTTCCTGATCGTCATGTGAAGTATCGAGAACAAGACGGAACGTGCAAGTTTAGGTCTGGCCGAACCTTGGCCGAACTCCAGGTTCGGAGCCGCCGAAGCTTGGCCGAACCTCAGGTTCGGCCAGTCGTGTTTTCAGCCTATAAATATGTTCGTCTTGTATAGAATTGGTGAGCTTCCGTGTTATAACTTTCTCTAAGTGTACTTTGTGGTCTCTGTGGTTAATACAAGTCTCATTTGTATTTACTCTCTGCGTTTTACTCGTTTACATTGATTTCTATACGACTAAGTAGAAGATCCACACGCTCAGGCAATTTCAAGACTCCAGGTTCGGAGCCGCTGAAGCTTGGCCGAACCTCAGGTTCGGCCAGTCGTGTTTTTAGCCTATAAATAGAGTTGTCATTTTTAGGGGGAGAAATTTGAAAAAGCCAAAAACATTGAAAAATGAGAAATTGTATCTGACATGAATGGGAAATGATGGTACATTGGCTGACAGTGTCTGACTCATGGATAAAGTAAGTGAAAAAGCCATAAGACCATTTGATCGATGTGCAAGGTAGGCTCGGCAAATCAGAAAGTATACAAATGTGATATACACTAAATCTAAGTATACAAATGTGATATACACTAAATCTGATGCTTGACCTAGTGGACAACATCTTGATGCATATCTCATGATATATCAAGAAAAAGATATGTGAAAAATAAAATGAGAAGTCACTGTGTATACATGTGTTCATTTTGCAAAGATTTAACCTTGTTTGATTTTCTTTATTTTGTCAAACGATCGGACTTTCTCTGCGTGTCGAAAGACCGACCTGATCGTTGTTCGTTTGACGTTCTGCTTTATTTTCTTTGGTGTTTCGTATAACTCATCGGACTTTCTCTGCGTGTACGGGAGTACCGACCTGATTGTTGTTGAGTTATACAATTTCAACTTGTTTTATTTTCTTATTTTGTTAAATCCGAGGCCTTATCTGCGTATCGAAAGATCGACCTTAAGGTAGACGATTTAACGTTCTTATTTCTTTTTGCATGGAACACAGTTGACTATATCATGGTTACAATCATTATGTGATTAATATCACAAATGAAGTCACAAAATGTGATAAGCAAAGCATATCTGAGTATGTCTGACAGTGTGGGGTACACTGGTCAATGCAAATCTAATAAATACATTAACATATCCAGATGTTATGAGTATGATTGTGCCAGAGTTTAAAGTTGGACAAATTATATCTGCAATCGACATGGCTTATGTGCTTCAGTAATCGAAATTGAAGTGTAGTTCAGCATGTTATGACCAATATGATCCCAAGTTGTGATCTTTCTCACTAAAGACAAAAATAGTGTATGTTTCTGTACTGCATTTAGTTTTCATTATTAGAAAATATCAAAAAGATTTTAGGTGTGTTTTGATATAAAGTTTCTAAAAGCCAAAAAGATTTTGTTTCTAATTTGTTTTCGATTGATCAACACGGAATACGAAATCATTTTCAAAATCAAGATATCTTGGAGTCTCGAAGAGACGTTTTGCGCCAGGATTATTTATGTTGGCAGGTTTCTAAGTGGAAAGAGAACATCACAACTTCAAGTCTTCTGAAGGTTGTTGATAAGGAGACTACACACGATGCAATATCAAGTATTCAAGATCGAACTCATCATCAAAGAAGAGGAGGAGTTTGATTGAAGATACAAGATACAAGTTTTATTAAGAGGAGATGATACTGCACATGCCGAGGGGGAGTTTGTTGATACATGGTTCCTGATCGTCATGTGAAGTATCGAGAACAAGACGGAACGTGCAAGTTTAGGTCTGGCCGAACGTTGACCGAACTCCAGGTTCGGAGCCGCCGAAGCTTGGCCGAACCTCAGGTTCGGCCAGTCGTGTTTTCAGCCTATAAATATGTTCGTCTTGTATAGAATTGGTGAGCTTCCGTGTTATAACTTTCTCTAAGTGTACTTTGTGGTCTCTGTGGTTAATACAAGTCTCATTTGTATTTACTCTCTGCGTTTTACTCGTTTACATTGATTTCTATACGACTAAGTAGAAGATCCACACGCTCAGGCAATTTCAAGACTCCAGGTTCGGAGCCGCTGAAGCTTGGCCGAACCTCAGGTTCGGCCAGTCGTGTTTTTAGCCTATAAATAGAGTTGTCATTTTTAGGGGGAGAAATTTGAAAAAGCCAAAAACATTGAAAAATGAGAAATTGTATCTGACATGAATGGGAAATGATGGTACATTGGCTGACAGTGTCTGACTCATGGATAAAGTAAGTGAAAAAGCCATAAGACCATTTGATCGATGTGCAAGGTAGGCTCGGCAAATCAGAAAGTATACAAATGTGATATACACTAAATCTAAGTATACAAATGTGATATACACTAAATCTGATGCTTGACCTAGTGGACAACATCTTGATGCATATCTCATGATATATCAAGAAAAAGATATGTGAAAAATAAAATGAGAAGTCACTGTGTATACATGTGTTCATTTTGCAAAGATTTAACCTTGTTTGATTTTCTTTATTTTGTCAAACGATCGGACTTTCTCTGCGTGTCGAAAGACCGACCTGATCGTTGTTCGTTTGACGTTCTGCTTTATTTTCTTTGGTGTTTCGTATAACTCATCGGACTTTCTCTGCGTGTACGGGAGTACCGACCTGATTGTTGTTGAGTTATACAATTTCAACTTGTTTTATTTTCTTATTTTGTTAAATCCGAGGCCTTATCTGCGTATCGAAAGATCGACCTTAAGGTAGACGATTTAACGTTCTTATTTCTTTTTGCATGGAACACAGTTGACTATATCATGGTTACAATCATTATGTGATTAATATCACAAATGAAGTCACAAAATGTGATAAGCAAAGCATATCTGAGTATGTCTGACAGTGTGGGGTACACTGGTCAATGCAAATCTAATAAATACATTAACATATCCAGATGTTATGAGTATGATTGTGCCAGAGTTTAAAGTTGGACAAATTATATCTGCAATCGACATGGCTTATGTGCTTCAGTAATCGAAATTGAAGTGTAGTTCAGCATGTTATGACCAATATGATCCCAAGTTGTGATCTTTCTCACTAAAGACAAAAATAGTGTATGTTTCTGTACTGCATTTAGTTTTCATTATTAGAAAATATCAAAAAGATTTTAGGTGTGTTTTGATATAAAGTTTCTAAAAGCCAAAAAGATTTTGTTTCTAATTTGTCTTCGATTGATCAACACGGAATACGAAATCATTTTCAAAATCAAGATATCTTGGAGTCTCGAAGAGACGTTTTGCGCCAGGATTATTTATGTTGGCAGGTTTCTAAGTGGAAAGAGAACATCACAACTTCAAGTCTTCTGAAGGTTGTTGATAAGGAGACTACACACGATGCAATATCAAGTATTCAAGATCGAACTCATCATCAAAGAAGAGGAGGAGTTTGATTGAAGATACAAGATACAAGTTTTATTAAGAGGAGATGATACTGCACATGCCGAGGGGGAGTTTGTTGATACATGGTTCCTGATCGTCATGTGAAGTATCGAGAACAAGACGGAACGTGCAAGTTTAGGTCTGGCCGAACGTTGACCGAACTCCAGGTTCGGAGCCGCCGAAGCTTGGCCGAACCTCAGGTTCGGCCAGTCGTGTTTTCAGCCTATAAATATGTTCGTCTTGTATAGAATTGGTGAGCTTCCGTGTTATAACTTTCTCTAAGTGTACTTTGTGGTCTCTGTGGTTAATACAAGTCTCATTTGTATTTACTCTCTGCGTTTTACTCGTTTACATTGATTTCTATACGACTAAGTAGAAGATCCACACGCTCAGGCAATTTCAAGACTCCAGGTTCGGAGCCGCTGAAGCTTGGCCGAACCTCAGGTTCGGCCAGTCGTGTTTTCAGCCTATAAATAGAGTTGTCATTTTTAGGGGGAGAAATTTGAAAAAGCCAAAAACATTGAAAAATGAGAAATTGTATCTGACATGAATGGGAAATGATGGTACATTGGCTGACAGTGTCTGACTCATGGATAAAGTAAGTGAAAAAGCCATAAGACCATTTGATCGATGTGCAAGGTAGGCTCGGCAAATCAGAAAGTATACAAATGTGATATACACTAAATCTAAGTATACAAATGTGATATACACTAAATCTGATGCTTGACCTAGTGGACAACATCTTGATGCATATCTCATGATATATCAAGAAAAAGATATGTGAAAAATAAAATGAGAAGTCACTGTGTATACATGTGTTCATTTTGCAAAGATTTAACCTTGTTTGATTTTCTTTATTTTGTCAAACGATCGGACTTTCTCTGCGTGTCGAAAGACCGACCTGATCGTTGTTCGTTTGACGTTCTGCTTTATTTTCTTTGGTGTTTCGTATAACTCATCGGACTTTCTCTGCGTGTACGGGAGTACCGACCTGATTGTTGTTGAGTTATACAATTTCAACTTGTTTTATTTTCTTATTTTGTTAAATCCGAGGCCTTATCTGCGTATCGAAAGATCGACCTTAAGGTAGACGATTTAACGTTCTTATTTCTTTTTGCATGGAACACAGTTGACTATATCATGGTTACAATCATTATGTGATTAATATCACAAATGAAGTCACAAAATGTGATAAGCAAAGCATATCTGAGTATGTCTGACAGTGTGGGGTACACTGGTCAATGCAAATCTAATAAATACATTAACATATCCAGATGTTATGAGTATGATTGTGCCAGAGTTTAAAGTTGGACAAATTATATCTGCAATCGACATGGCTTATGTGCTTCAGTAATCGAAATTGAAGTGTAGTTCAGCATGTTATGACCAATATGATCCCAAGTTGTGATCTTTCTCACTAAAGACAAAAATAGTGTATGTTTCTGTACTGCATTTAGTTTTCATTATTAGAAAATATCAAAAAGATTTTAGGTGTGTTTTGATATAAAGTTTCTAAAAGCCAAAAAGATTTTGTTTCTAATTTGTCTTCGATTGATCAACACGGAATACGAAATCATTTTCAAAATCAAGATATCTTGGAGTCTCGAAGAGACGTTTTGCGCCAGGATTATTTATGTTGGCAGGTTTCTAAGTGGAAAGAGAACATCACAACTTCAAGTCTTCTGAAGGTTGTTGATAAGGAGACTACACACGATGCAATATCAAGTATTCAAGATCGAACTCATCATCAAAGAAGAGGAGGAGTTTGATTGAAGATACAAGATACAAGTTTTATTAAGAGGAGATGATACTGCACATGCCGAGGGGGAGTTTGTTGATACATGGTTCCTGATCGTCATGTGAAGTATCGAGAACAAGACGGAACGTGCAAGTTTAGGTCTGGCCGAACGTTGACCGAACTCCAGGTTCGGAGCCGCCGAAGCTTGGCCGAACCTCAGGTTCGGCCAGTCGTGTTTTCAGCCTATAAATATGTTCTTCTTGTATAGAATTGGTGAGCTTCCGTGTTATAACTTTCTCTAAGTGTACTTTGTGGTCTCTGTGGTTAATACAAGTCTCATTTGTATTTACTCTCTGCGTTTTACTCGTTTACATTGATTTCTATACGACTAAGTAGAAGATCCACACGCTCAGGCAATTTCAAGACTCCAGGTTCGGAGCCGCTGAAGCTTGGCCGAACCTCAGGTTCGGCCAGTCGTGTTTTCAGCCTATAAATAGAGTTGTCATTTTTAGGGGGAGAAATTTGAAAAAGCCAAAAACATTGAAAAATGAGAAATTGTATCTGACATGAATGGGAAATGATGGTACATTGGCTGACAGTGTCTGACTCATGGATAAAGTAAGTGAAAAAGCCATAAGACCATTTGATCGATGTGCAAGGTAGGCTCGGCAAATCAGAAAGTATACAAATGTGATATACACTAAATCTAAGTATACAAATGTGATATACACTAAATCTGATGCTTGACCTAGTGGACAACATCTTGATGCATATCTCATGATATCTCAAGAAAAAGATATGTGAAAAATAAAATGAGAAGTCACTGTGTATACATGTGTTCATTTTGCAAAGATTTAACCTTGTTTGATTTTCTTTATTTTGTCAAACGATCGGACTTTCTCTGCGTGTCGAAAGACCGACCTGATCGTTGTTCGTTTGACGTTCTGCTTTATTTTCTTTGGTGTTTCGTATAACTCATCGGACTTTCTCTGCGTGTACGGGAGTACCGACCTGATTGTTGTTGAGTTATACAATTTCAACTTGTTTTATTTTCTTATTTTGTTAAATCCGAGGCCTTATCTGCGTATCGAAAGATCGACCTTAAGGTAGACGATTTAACGTTCTTATTTCTTTTTGCATGGAACACAGTTGACTATATCATGGTTACAATCATTATGTGATTAATATCACAAATGAAGTCACAAAATGTGATAAGCAAAGCATATCTGAGTATGTCTGACAGTGTGGGGTACACTGGTCAATGCAAATCTAATAAATACATTAACATATCCAGATGTTATGAGTATGATTGTGCCAGAGTTTAAAGTTGGACAAATTATATCTGCAATCGACATGGCTTATGTGCTTCAGTAATCGAAATTGAAGTGTAGTTCAGCATGTTATGACCAATATGATCCCAAGTTGTGATCTTTCTCACTAAAGACAAAAATAGTGTATGTTTCTGTACTGCATTTAGTTTTCATTATTAGAAAATATCAAAAAGATTTTAGGTGTGTTTTGATATAAAGTTTCTAAAAGCCAAAAAGATTTTGTTTCTAATTTGTTTTCGATTGATCAACACGGAATACGAAATCATTTTCAAAATCAAGATATCTTGGAGTCTCGAAGAGACGTTTTGCGCCAGGATTATTTATGTTGGCAGGTTTCTAAGTGGAAAGAGAACATCACAACTTCAAGTCTTCTGAAGGTTGTTGATAAGGAGACTACACACGATGCAATATCAAGTATTCAAGATCGAACTCATCATCAAAGAAGAGGAGGAGTTTGATTGAAGATACAAGATACAAGTTTTATTAAGAGGAGATGATACTGCACATGCCGAGGGGGAGTTTGTTGATACATGGTTCCTGATCGTCATGTGAAGTATCGAGAACAAGACGGAACGTGCAAGTTTAGGTCTGGCCGAACGTTGACCGAACTCCAGGTTCGGAGCCGCCGAAGCTTGGCCGAACCTCAGGTTCGGCCAGTCGTGTTTTCAGCCTATAAATATGTTCGTCTTGTATAGAATTGGTGAGCTTCCGTGTTATAACTTTCTCTAAGTGTACTTTGTGGTCTCTGTGGTTAATACAAGTCTCATTTGTATTTACTCTCTGCGTTTTACTCGTTTACATTGATTTCTATACGACTAAGTAGAAGATCCACACGCTCAGGCAATTTCAAGACTCCAGGTTCGGAGCCGCTGAAGCTTGGCCGAACCTCAGGTTCGGCCAGTCGTGTTTTTAGCCTATAAATAGAGTTGTCATTTTTAGGGGGAGAAATTTGAAAAAGCCAAAAACATTGAAAAATGAGAAATTGTATCTGACATGAATGGGAAATGATGGTACATTGGCTGACAGTGTCTGACTCATGGATAAAGTAAGTGAAAAAGCCATAAGACCATTTGATCGATGTGCAAGGTAGGCTCGGCAAATCAGAAAGTATACAAATGTGATATACACTAAATCTAAGTATACAAATGTGATATACACTAAATCTGATGCTTGACCTAGTGGACAACATCTTGATGCATATCTCATGATATCTCAAGAAAAAGATATGTGAAAAATAAAATGAGAAGTCACTGTGTATACATGTGTTCATTTTGCAAAGATTTAACCTTGTTTGATTTTCTTTATTTTGTCAAACGATCGGACTTTCTCTGCGTGTCGAAAGACCGACCTGATCGTTGTTCGTTTGACGTTCTGCTTTATTTTCTTTGGTGTTTCGTATAACTCATCGGACTTTCTCTGCGTGTACGGGAGTACCGACCTGATTGTTGTTGAGTTATACAATTTCAACTTGTTTTATTTTCTTATTTTGTTAAATCCGAGGCCTTATCTGCGTATCGAAAGATCGACCTTAAGGTAGACGATTTAACGTTCTTATTTCTTTTTGCATGGAACACAGTTGACTATATCATGGTTACAATCATTATGTGATTAATATCCCAAATGAAGTCACAAAATGTGATAAGCAAAGCATATCTGAGTATGTCTGACAGTGTGGGGTACACTGGTCAATGCAAATCTAATAAATACATTAACATATCCAGATGTTATGAGTATGATTGTGCCAGAGTTTAAAGTTGGACAAATTATATCTGCAATCGACATGGCTTATGTGCTTCAGTAATCGAAATTGAAGTGTAGTTCAGCATGTTATGACCAATATGATCCCAAGTTGTGATCTTTCTCACTAAAGACAAAAATAGTGTATGTTTCTGTACTGCATTTAGTTTTCATTATTAGAAAATATCAAAAAGATTTTAGGTGTGTTTTGATATAAAGTTTCTAAAAGCCAAAAAGATTTTGTTTCTAATTTGTCTTCGATTGATCAACACGGAATACGAAATCATTTTCAAAATCAAGATATCTTGGAGTCTCGAAGAGACGTTTTGCGCCAGGATTATTTATGTTGGCAGGTTTCTAAGTGGAAAGAGAACATCACAACTTCAAGTCTTCTGAAGGTTGTTGATAAGGAGACTACACACGATGCAATATCAAGTATTCAAGATCGAACTCATCATCAAAGAAGAGGAGGAGTTTGATTGAAGATACAAGATACAAGTTTTATTAAGAGGAGATGATACTGCACATGCCGAGGGGGAGTTTGTTGATACATGGTTCCTGATCGTCATGTGAAGTATCGAGAACAAGACGGAACGTGCAAGTTTAGGTCTGGCCGAACGTTGACCGAACTCCAGGTTCGGAGCCGCCGAAGCTTGGCCGAACCTCAGGTTCGGCCAGTCGTGTTTTCAGCCTATAAATATGTTCTTCTTGTATAGAATTGGTGAGCTTCCGTGTTATAACTTTCTCTAAGTGTACTTTGTGGTCTCTGTGGTTAATACAAGTCTCATTTGTATTTACTCTCTGCGTTTTACTCGTTTACATTGATTTCTATACGACTAAGTAGAAGATCCACACGCTCAGGCAATTTCAAGACTCCAGGTTCGGAGCCGCCGAAGCTTGGCCGAACCTCAGGTTCGGCCAGTCGTGTTTTCAGCCTATAAATAGAGTTGTCATTTTTAGGGGGAGAAATTTGAAAAAGCCAAAAACATTGAAAAATGAGAAATTGTATCTGACATGAATGGGAAATGATGGTACATTGGCTGACAGTGTCTGACTCATGGATAAAGTAAGTGAAAAAGCCATAAGACCATTTGATCGATGTGCAAGGTAGGCTCGGCAAATCAGAAAGTATACAAATGTGATATACACTAAATCTAAGTATACAAATGTGATATACACTAAATCTGATGCTTGACCTAGTGGACAACATCTTGATGCATATCTCATGATATATCAAGAAAAAGATATATGAAAAATAAAATGAGAAGTCACTGTGTATACATGTGTTCATTTTGCAAAGATTTAACCTTGTTTGATTTTCTTTATTTTGTCAAACGATTGGACTTTCTCTGCGTGTCGAAAGACCGACCTGATCGTTGTTCGTTTGACTTTCTGCTTTATTTTCTTTGGTGTTTCGTATAACTCATCGGACTTTCTCTGCGTGTACGGGAGTACCGACCTGATTGTTGTTGAGTTATACAATTTCAACTTGTTTTATTTTCTTATTTTGTTAAATCCGAGGCCTTATCTGCGTATCGAAAGATCGACCTTAAGGTAGACGATTTAACGTTCTTATTTCTTTTTGCATGGAACACAGTTGACTATATCATGGTTACAATCATTATGTGATTAATATCACAAATGAAGTCACAAAATGTGATAAGCAAAGCATATCTGAGTATGTCTGACAGTGTGGGGTACACTGGTCAATGCAAATCTAATAAATACATTAACATATCCAGATGTTATGAGTATGATTGTGCCAGAGTTTAAAGTTGGACAAATTATATCTGCAATCGACATGGCTTATGTGCTTCAGTAATCGAAATTGAAGTGTAGTTCAGCATGTTATGACCAATATGATCCCAAGTTGTGATCTTTCTCACTAAAGATAAAAATAGTGTATGTTTCTGTACTGCATTTAGTTTTCATTATTAGAAAATATCAAAAAGATTTTAGGTGTGTTTTGATATAAAGTTTCTAAAAGCCAAAAAGATTTTGTTTCTAATTTGTTTTCGATTGATCAACACGGAATACGAAATCATTTTCAAAATCAAGATATCTTGGAGTCTCGAAGAGACGTTTTGCGCCAGGATTATTTATGTTAGCAGGTTTCTAAGTGGAAAGAGAACATCACAACTTCAAGTCTTCTGAAGGTTGTTGATAAGGAGACTACACACGATGCAATATCAAGTATTCAAGATCGAACTCATCATCAAAGAAGAGGAGGAGTTTGATTGAAGATACAAGATACAAGTTTTATTAAGAGGAGATGATACTGCACATGCCGAGGGGGAGTTTGTTGATACATGGTTCCTGATCGTCATGTGAAGTATCGAGAACAAGACGGAACGTGCAAGTTTAGGTCTGGCCGAACCTTGGCCGAACTCCAGGTTCGGAGCCGCCGAAGCTTGGCCGAACCTCAGGTTCGGCCAGTCGTGTTTTCAGCCTATAAATATGTTCGTCTTGTATAGAATTGAAGAGCTTCCGTGTTATATACTTTCTAAGTGTACTCTATGGTTCTCAGTGGTCAATACAAAGTCTGTTTGTATTTACTCTTTGTGTCTCTACTCATATTACATTGATTTCTATACGACTAAGTAGAAGATCCTCACGCTCAGGCAATTCCAGTGCCACTATCATTCAGGTGATATATATCTAGCAGTTCAAGTGTTTGCATGTTAATCTCCCTCAACAAGATTAAAATAAGTAAAATGGGGCCGTGAAACTCACCTTAGGTTGCACAGCAAAGTTCCAGATAAACAGTTAAGTCAAGTAGCAAGAACGGGTCATGCGAATGCAATCAATCACCTAACGAACATATAAGTATAAGTGTGTGTTCAAGCGAAACGGCTAAATCTAACGTAAACGACAAAATCAAATGATCGTGAAGTACTAATTAAGTCGAGGATGATACGTGTGCCAAATCCGAGTGATTATCGAAAAGACGCGAAAAGGAAAGAAAAACATTGTATATCAATAATATATATATATATATATATATATATATTCTAAGTTCAAAGATCCAAAATAAGCGTATATATATATATATATATATATATATAATATGTACAAATCAAACGCGCAACAACGTTAATAACTAATTTATAAATCAGATTCGCATATGTAATGCGTAAAATAACCCCACGAGTCTTAATAGACCAATAATATATATATATATATATATATATATATATATATATTAAACGACGATGTGAATAATTATTATGAATTGTGAATAAAAACTATAATTTATATTAATCCACATATAGAAACCGTTTAGTTTATGTTTTAAACCAAAACAACAACTTTTATAATTTTCCTAAATCAATTCGATAGTCCACGGGTTTTATAACCTTCTAAAAAAACATTTTACACCAATATTTGTTCACTACAAGTCCAAAGATACTATTTATCAAAAACCAGAAAAACATAGAGGTCGCCAAGGCTCGAACTCGCAACCTCCGGGTTACACAGCGACACTCAGACCATTGAGACAAGTCTCTTGATCGGAATTAATTCAGACCAGAATATACATAACCAACAGCAGTGACCTGGATTTGGTCGGAATACTAAAACAGAAAAGAAAAAGCGGTGGCCAGGATTCGAACCCGCGTCCTTTGTAAACAACCGCAACGACTAAACCACTGAGCCAACGTGGCGTTTTGGTTAATTACCCGGACACAGCTTTTATAACCCGACTCCCTCGGGTCATCTTCTTCCCCTTTAACCCTAGAGACGCCGGAGTTCGACTCCGGTCACCGGAAAACCAAAAAAAATATGAAACAGGTCCAGAAGTGTGCGACTAACAGAGGGGAACCGTTACCTTGAATCGAAGATGTAAGACTGAGGAGTCTTAATGCCGAAACGAACCGAAACCCGAACGTAATCCCGAACCTAACCACAAAACCGAAACGGATTGTGTTGCTTGCCGCACTTCTCCGGCAGTGGTGGTGGTGGTCAGGAAGAAAACGGGAGAAAAGGAATGAGGGTTGTGTCAAAATGATTGAAGGGGGCTGGATAATCAATTGAATCAAGCCATAACCGATGGCTTTGAATTCGATTTAATGATTGTAGGTTACCCGAAGGAAGCGTCGTGACTGTTATGAATTTCGTCCAATCCACTTTTATCAATTGACAGCAATGGCCCCTCAACCACATTACATAGATGACACAATGTTTGTAACAATTGCAAGGTTAATCCCGCAATGTTTAGGTTACTTAGAAATGAGTTTGGGATTTAACAAGGTTAGCCCTTCAAGTTTTATAAAAGCTAACGGCTCTAACGGAGTTTAACGAAGATAACTTTAACGATAAACATATAAGTATATATTAACACATGTTTAACACGTGACGTTTATTTCGTTCACATAAAATCACAAATGACAATTTAAAAATATATACTTTGAGTTCATATAAAAAACTAACATAAAATCATAATGATACATATATATATATATATATATATATATATATATATTCTTACATAAAATAATAGAAATGCTATGTACGATTATGTGACGTATAAACACATAAATCATAGAATGACATGTGAATATATATTTAAATACATCCCATAAAACCATAAGTTAATTACTTGTCACGTGGAATGACGAAACGTTCATATAAAATCCTAAAAATATGATGTACATAAAATCATGACGTATAGTGATGGTTACACAAATCCTAGATAAAAAGGTCAAAGCAAGTCAATCTCATAAATGTTCACACAACATTTATAACAGTTTAGGTTTATGCTAAATCAGGAAAGGACCTGAAAAGACGGATTGTCACATTATCCCCTTGTTGAAGAATTTTCGACCCGAAAATTGAATAACGTGGTTAACAGGTTGGTCACAAAAGGAAGAAAGAAAAAAAAATTATCCGTCGTCACATCATCCCCTTGTTGAAAGAATTTCGTCCCGAAATTTAAATAATTGCCAATTGCTTGAAGAGTCAAATTCACAGTAACGCATCGAAAGAATTCAGGTTTCCTACTCCAAAAGGAGTGATGGATGTTAAAATCAAGAATCTGTACCAGAATTAGAGAAGATGTCAAAAGTTTAGAGAATTTCAAAAGAAATTCGAATCGAAAATATAAAATTGATCTTCTTATCAAGCTTTCTCCTACGAGAAGGGTAGAACAAATGTAATACAGGAATCATGTTGAGTGACAAATCCGAACAGGGCGACATGATAACTTAAGTATATGAAGTCAATATTTCAATGCGAAGAAGAACCATAATACGTCTAAGTAGTCTCCAGCTATTGTACTCAATGCGGGGGAGTGAGATTCCTATTTCTTCTTTCGTTTTCAATTAAGGCGTTCGCATTCATCATGAATTGAAGAGAATGGAATTTGAGTATAAGATGATTTTGTGTGGATCAAGTCACTCTGTGATTGTTTAATAGACTCGTGATTCCACTACAACGTAAAAGTCTGAATTTGCCTAACACTTAGCAGGTAGCATAGAATTACATAAGACTCATCACATTAACATGAGGACTCGATAGTTGATTTAGTACTTGATAGGTTTATGGCTGCTTAAATTCATGTGATTCATAAGAACATCAAACTCAAATTTCATGCAATAATGGTTCAGATAGCATACGAATTTCTATGAAGAATTCTTTTAAAGGTTGATGCGTTCAAAGCGTACCAGCATGCAATCTATCATGAAGGTTTCACCATACAACGCATACAATTGTCCTAACATTTGATATACTATCATACAATACTAGCATGGCATATCTCGAGCATATAAGTTCATAAACTAACCAACACAACCCATACGGTGCAACGTTGACGGGGCAACTTCACACAGTCTTGTCATTCCTACCGGGGCAGGAGACTTAGGACCTTGTATGGTGTATGGTTTTCATACTCAATCATGTTAATATATTCACAACACGTCCTTTTCTGGTTCCTAACACGTTTCATACACATAACTAATCATGCAATTCTACGCAACTTATGTTTAAACGAGCACTTCAATGATTAATCAATTTATATACCCTAAACATAGGATTAGATTCTCAAATTTTAGCACGCATAAACACGTACGTTTAATAAACATTTCTCATGAGAAGATCAGAAGCAAATAAACTATTTATCTTGGTTAAAATGGTTCAATAGTTGCTCACATACTAAAATATAACTGGTAACACACTGATTTTGTAACAAAATGACTGAGATCTAAATAGAAATCCAATCAAGAGTCCACTGCCATTTAAAAGGTAGCACGTAGCAGTTTGTTTTAGCAAAGAATTACTCAATTTTGTTAAGAATTTTTCAAGAAATAACATAGACAATTAGGTTCAAATTCAAGTTAGAGTTTAGTACAACATATGATCATGCATATTACCTTGCTAGAGAATCCAAAAATTTAGAGTGAAAATTTAACAAAACAAAAGTGTGAACTATGAGGTACCGAATATCAAAAAGTGCTCTGCAGAAAATACGCATGGCATCATGCATGAGAGTAGCATATTCAAGATGAGGATAGCCAACGACTTAGTTCGTGAATTCAAGTAAGCGATGGGATAACAAGCTTATGATAGTTGCAACTACACATTCCAAGAATGACATGCGAGTTTAAACTGCCACTGGTGAAGATACCAGTAGGGAGAATGCATGCCCTCAGGCATCCGCCCCTCACGGTTTTGAAACGCGTCTTGTTTCCTTTCTTGTCAAAACATCGGTTCAGATGGTCCTCAAAAGTAAGATAAAGCATGAAGGTGTTATAAGAAGATGTCTGCGAAACACAAAATATCAGGATGTTCAAAATTGGTTTTGGCTTGGGTTGCTTGTACATATGCGTTTTTGCTAGGGTTCAATACTGGTTTATCGCGGTTTAAAAGATCTAATCGGGTGTTCCATAGAAAAGGGTCGGGGATATCACCTCAGTGAATGCCAGAGAGCTTATAAAAACAGGCAGTCGACCCAAAAGTAGTGTCCTTCAAACGAAAGTAGACCTACTTCTCAACACATGCTTCTAAAGGTTGGAGTTGTTCATTGGATCGTGCGGTTTGTCAATAATAAGAAAAGAAAAAAAATATCTGGTTTTTAAAACGTTGATGTTCATCTGAGTTAGAACTCACGTCTGAGTCGTGGCAGGAAATTTGCTTTAGGAGAGTTTTCTTCTAGACTCGGACAATTGACTACATGGAGTTTGATTATTTCGGGTAAGTCTCTTTCGGTAGAAATACGTATTATATATCTGTAATCTCGGAGAAAGTAGCATCAAACAATTTCGTCAAGGACCTAGTCCCGTTAGGTGGAGTTTCTCGAGATGAGGTTCTCGTGTATGACTCTAAATTCAATAATTGGTCCGGTAGTGGTCCCACATTCAATATGCAACTAATGCTTATAGGGTGTATGTGACGCTCACTCCCAGACTTGGCCCTAGGAGCGGTCACGCATCAGATTTACTCATGAACACAAGGTACAACAGAGATAACTAAAGCAGCGGAAATAAAAACTTTTATACATATGCCAAGCATTACATAGCAAGAGAGACAAATACAAAAGAGAAATAAATATCTCCATGCCAGTCTTCGAAAATGTCTTCTCTTGATAGCTTGACATTGTCTTGATAATGTACGCCCCCTAGTTCCTGCTCACATCTCAGCCTTCCCTTTTCGATCCGAAGGTCCAGCCTCATCTGACATACATAACTTAACAAGTCAGCTTACGCTGGTGAGTTCTACGTTTTTCGAAAACTTTACCTTTCGAAGGCACTTAGGTCTGTCAAACACATTTCTGCAATTAGACAATTAAACACACAGCACATAGCACATATATTCACATACCCTGACCTCGTGAATAGACTAACCTTCTGTTGCTTTGTCATCCTTGTCTCACACTAAGAACGTATCCTAATGTTAAGTGCTATCTTAGGGAAATAGTATTCTATTTGCCTTATGAACACATCGTGTAGCAATGGTCCCTTTAGTTTTGACACTATATAGCTTTGACGCTTTCTGGCTTTGACGCCGCTTAGCTTTGACGCTTTCTGGCTTTGATGCCGCTTAGCTTTGACGCTTTCTGGCTTTGACGCCGCTTAGCTTTGACGCTTGGTTTTGACACCATTGGGACAACACTATTTAACTTCTTGTTTCAGAAGCCCCTTACTCACCAATCTTTTCTCGATTACCATCCTTAATCTATTCTACTAGAAACATCGAAATGGCAATCTATCTTTCCTCTAATCATCACCATACAATCAATACATATAACAAGCAATTATAACAATTGAGTGTATTTTCACAAAACGTTATGTATATCAGCCCAAAACGGTTTAAAGCATTTAAACAATTTAAAAGAGGGCTCATAGAACTCACCTTAGGTTGCGAAGTAGTTTCTTGCCTTATTCCTTCGTGAAAATAACTTGCTTTAATGTGATGTCCCTAGCAAGACATCCTAGAGGTTACAAGCGGTCATTAAGGCTAACCCCTTTATCCTAAACCCAATCTCTTGTTGGTTTAACATCCATTTGTCTAAATAACCGTTTTGCCCCTTATGGGAAAAAGTATTCTTTTAGTGATACTTATGAAGAGGTGCATTCCTATAAGTAAACGCTCACTCCGGGATTGCCCAGTGAAGCGTATGCCATGTCCCAGTTGGGATTTATGCGACAACGCCACTATGCCAGAAACCCCAGTGTACAGGCGCCACCCTTCCAGTCCGCACCAACTTCTAGATATCCGAGTAACTCGGTACATTCAATACTTTATCAAAACCCATGTTTTAACTTATATATACTTAGTACATATATATAATTATGTTCTTTTGTTGAATATCATTACCCTTGCCCAAGCATTTATGTCCTTGATGAGTGATTCTCATGACCGACCGTATAGGCGTTATCACGACCAGGAGGCGGGATTACTATGAGATATCACCCATATTTGTGTTTTAGTTTGGTGATGATCATGACCGACCGTATAGGCGTTATCACGACCAGGAGGCGGAATTACTATGATCAAAACACCAATGTTTATGTTCTTGTTCTTGGTTTACTTGTTCTTGATAAACCAACATGGTGAAACCATACTAAACCTTCTTTGAACATGAACTAACTTAAGGCTTTCTTAAAACATGTTATTCTAAGGCTTCATACCGAATTTCAACCCATGATTCCCACTAGAACTCCCAATCTCAACAAAACATGTTCAAGAACCTTATTCTTGCATTATTCTTAACAGGCATATTTAAGTGTTATGAATCATGAAACTAATTGAAGGCTTATCTTTAACATACCTTAAGTTGATCTATTCCAGAAGATGGGCTCCTAACTCCCTTTGAATCTTCAAAAATGCAAGCTATAGTGTTCTTGGTGTTCTTGAGGTTTCTTAGAGGTTTTAGGTTGATTTTTGGTGAATTAGCAAGGAAAAATGGATGGATCCATGGTCTATTTATAGCCAAGAGTGTCTCACATGCTTCTTACAAGTGTCCTAGTGACTAAGCATGAGAATTGACACCTAGCATGGTGACTAATCATGAGAATTGACACCTAGCATGGTGACTAATCATTCATATAACATATATTTAACATATAAACATATATTATTTTTTTTTAATAATCTAATCCGATAAACACTTACCTTATGCATAGTTTATTGTTATAACTTCAAATACGCATTTCTTAACATTTTAACATGTTAATCACATAAACACATATACGACACATATTTTCACATAAAAATATATAAAAACATATATATTTATTACCTTTAGATTTTGGGGTGTTACAACTCTTCCCTCCTTAAACAAGGTTTCGTCCTCGAAACCTGTTCAGGCTTCAAACAACTCAGGATGAGATTTTCGCATCTCTTCCTCTCTTTCCCATGTAGACTCAGAACCCTTATTGTGCATCCATTGCACCCTAATCATTGGAATGGTCTTATTCCTAAGCCTTTTCTCATATCGATCTATAATAGCAATGGGCCTTTTTACAAGTGACAACGTGTTATTGATTTCTATCTCATCCAAGGGTATTATTTGCGGCTCATCTACTACACACTTTCTTAAGTGTGATACATGAAATGTTGGGTGAATACCAGACATTTCCTCAGGTAGGTCTAGTCGATAGGCAACTTTTGTGACAACCCGTCAAAAATCAAAGGTCAAACCTATACTTTGACCGTATATATATACGTATATACATGTGTATGACTTGATTTATTAATATCATTAATAAACACTTTGCCCGTAAACGTCAAACCTTGACAATTCCCACGTTTGTATAATAGCCAACAGAAAGGTCCATCCTAGATCGATGGAACTTCAACAACAAGAAAGATAAATATAAAAAAAATAACTTTTATATTTTCCTAACCGGTATCGTGAGAAATCACTATAACGCCCGACAACGCTTAAGCGAATATTTCGAGTTATAATCTATTGTGAGAGTGAATAATGATATATCTGAGCTCGAGCCGAAACGATCGAATCATTTATTTCTTTACGCGGTGCCGCGAATAAATAAAGTAAATAAATACGTATAATTTCTAAATAATTAAATTCACAATGAATTATAATTATATAACGATGTCGTGATCTCATAAATAATTTAGAAACTTGTTTCGGTCAAAACGGTGCAACGGTTTGGCTTAAAAGAGCCATTTACTAATTTGGGCCCGGTCCGGCCCAATAAACCAAAATAAAGCATCTAAGCCCAAAACACGGCCCAACAAGTAAAACAAAACCTAAAAAGTATAACGTATCACTCACGGATAATTTTAGGAAATTATGAGACTGGCCGCGACCAAAACGGAGAAAGCCTCGAACACCGGCCCGACACGAACCCCGTCGGCCCATTAACTGTTACTCGATTTAATAAACCCAATCTAAACCGCTTTAACAAACGATTATTACTTCTTGAGTACCCGATCAATCAGTAACGTTTATAAAAATTATGACAATTTTACGAGACGTTCGGTAAGAGACTACCCTACGTAAATATCTAGTTAACCTAGGGTTAAAACCAAACTAACCACGGTTGGATTATAATATAATAAATATATATAAAATAAAGATTTAAATCAAAAGGAGATAAAATAGGATCTTGAGATCAGATTGAGGATCAAGTTGCATATCAAATTGATCAACTTGCAATTCATATATATACCCCCCTTCTTGCTCCAACAACCGACCCACTCTCCCTCTCATTTGTTTCCACCGGCCGATCAAAGAGCAACCGCAACCACCACCCACTTTAATTCGGCCAGCGACCACAGCCACCACCGCCCTCGACGCCGGTGACCTCCTTCCGTCATAGCTTGCGCCCACTCACCTCCCGTCGCCAACCCCGAACCACCACCACCTCCTTCATCAACCGCCACCATCAAAACCGTCCACCACCACCTTCTCGTTTCCTTCTGTCCAAACAAAACCAACACACACATATATATATATACATATATATATATATATATATGATATGTGTGTACGTACGTATGTATATATATAGAAAGAAAGACATAGAAAAGTCAACCATCATTTTTGGAATTCGATCAGATTAGTTTTTCGTGAAGTATTCTTTTGTTTTATTCCAAAACAGCCTCAAGTTACCATCTTTACACCACCGTTTCTCCACCATCGGACCACCGTCGAGCCACCCAATCACCACCAATAGAAAGTACACTCGGCCACCTTCTAAACGGCCTCAACGTTTGTCCCTAACGATCACCGTAAACCACCGAAAACTAGCCCACAAAATGGCACTTTACCCTTCGGACCAACACGGTTAAAGTCGATATTCTTCGATCGAGTCTACGGTGATATTCTCGCCTCTTTCGGTTCGTCACCTAGCCTAGTGCTAGAGGTAAAAGTCTATACTTTTCAAATTAATCATATTTATTATTCGTTTTTGATGTTTATAATCACTCCTAAACGATTCTTGACACTCCGCCCACTAAATATATAAACTGAACGAATCGTCCTAAATATTAAACTAACGTTAATATTTAAGAAGTTGTGTCACAATATATATTTAACAATCGTTGAGAGAAATAAAAAGATTATAGATCGAACGATATAAAAACTGACTCGGGGACCCTCAAAGTGAGACGTTGGACTAAAAATATATAAACAAAAGTATATTTGGACATAATATATAAAGGGCTTAAATATTAGTTTTTCAAATATATATTATAAACAATATATATTGTGTAAATTCTAGACGTTGGACTGAAAAATATAAAATGTTATATTTTCGACTTATGCGACGGAATATATTTATGACAAATATATCAACACCTCTTCACACAAATATCTCGTCTTAATATTTTATTATTAAATATTATTTTCTAAATATAATTAGAAAAACTATTTGAGAGATATCATCAACATAATAATATTTACGGAGCTAAATATTTATTATCATTACGGTCAATTATCGGATACTTGTATCTTATCACGGCAAAGCCAACGACTAAATTTCTCAACATATAAAGATTTATATTTTCTTCTAAAATCTTGAGAATATTGAAACATATATCATTTTTATAAGTTATATATATTTATTTACATAAATATTTCTATGACTTATATATAATCGTTGTCTATAATTATGAAGTCGAACTTAAATATATATCATGAACTTCAAATAATAAATACTTTATTATTTATCTCGATGTTCAAAACTTGATTGAATATGTATTTTCGTAATCTTAAATAATTATTTGATTATAATTATTTCTACAAAGCTATATATATTGATTCGACCATAAATATATCCATTAATGTAAATATTTATTTGAACGATAAATATTCCAAACGGACTTTCCAAACAATACAAACGGGAATATTATGTCAAGACTCGACCAGGATCATTTGGGTAACGGAACATTATCCAACTAAAACAGTACCTTAAAACCGACTTATTAATTATTACTAGGACACGGTTTACTAGCTACGTCCAGAGCGCTACAGCTTTCATCATCACCTTAATCAAGTGAGTTTCACGGCCCCTTTCCTTTATAAACTGTTTTATACTTTTGGGGGAGAAATCATGATCAAACAAATCTTTTTACTTGACATTATGGTATTACTGTTACGCTATTGATTATCTGTTCTTTCATACCCCTTCATAGTAATTTGCTAATAACATATTGCTACAAATCCCATCATCAATTGATTTCAGTTAGTTCCTGTAACGAAACGATAACTAGTGAATAGATCTATTTGGGTTGACAACCCTGCCCTAGCTGGTCGCGCCAGTTCTGACTCACCGGTAACCAGTCTGGGGGTACATATCAGTTATTCTGTGCCATTGGTATTTCTGAGGGGAAGTTACCATCGATGGGCAAAATCTGTTAGTGTTTGAAATCAAGGAACAAATAGATCAATGCAGCTACAAGTAACCTGTATAATATCTCGTGTATCATCAACATCTTGTATATCATCAAACTTTTACAAATACATTTTGTAAAGACTCAAACCTGTGAACTCACCAACATTATGTTGACCTTTCTTTCAAACTCATGTATTTCTCA
The DNA here is from genome assembly GCA_039602395.1 of Deinandra increscens subsp. villosa. Classification (NCBI taxonomy): domain Eukaryota; kingdom Viridiplantae; phylum Streptophyta; class Magnoliopsida; order Asterales; family Asteraceae; genus Deinandra; species Deinandra increscens. The sequence continues at coordinate 97,891,381 of JBCNJP010000017.1, read as the reverse complement.
GGTAACTAAGATCGCTCTCGGTGTGCAAATGGGAAGTCTGTCAAACAAAAGGGCCTGCAATAGGAATGGAGTCATGGTCACCTTATACTATCTAAATAAATCATGAACAAACGTATTTCTTATCATAACGTTCTCGTTTCAGTATTGTAAGACAATGTTATCTTTTATATAATCCGCTGCAACTTTGATAACATACTTGGTTTTCAAACGTAAACGAAACTAATAGACGTCGTTCTTTGTATCCACAACTATGACCCCATGGCGTCATATGCCCACGTAATCGGAAACATCGGGGTGTGACAACTTTTCCTAACGTTCAGCATTTCTAAAAGGTCCTACGAACCTCGGGCCTAACTTGCCCCTCTTGCGAAAGCGAATAATACTCTTCCATGGAGACACTTTTAATAACACGAAGTCTCCTACTTGAAACTCTATAGGCCTCCTCCTCTTATCTGCATAAGACTTTTTTCGATCTTGAGCAGCCTTTAGTCGTGCCTTGATCGCATTAAGGTTTCGAGCCATGTTCTGAACCTCATCCTTGCTTCCTAGCTCTCGCTGGCTTACTTCACCCCCAACACACTGGAGTTCTACATTTCCTACCATACAACATTTCGAACGGTGGCATACCTAGGCTATCATGATAACTATTATTGTATGAGAACTCTGCTAGGTATAGGTGACTATCCCAACTTCCTCCAAAGTCAATAATGCATGCACGCAACATATCTTCCAAAGTTTGTATCGTCCTCTAACTTTGTCCATCTGTCTGAGGATGATATGTCGTGCTAATATGCAATCTTGACCCCATTTGTTCATGGAACTTCTTCCAAAACCGCGAGGTGAACCGTGTATCCCTATCAGAAACAATAGTTACCGGCACTCCGTGTTGAGCAATAATCTCCTTTGTGAACAACGTAGCTAACTCTTCAGAAGAATGTGTTTCTTTTATAGGTAAGAAACGAGCACTCTTTGTTAGCTTGTCCACTATCACCCAGATTGTGTCATAACCTTTAGCTGTTTTGGGTAGCTTGGTTATGAAGTCCATCGTGATATGTTCCCACTTCCATTCGGGAATCTTCAAAGGTTGAAGCTTTGCATAAGGCTTTTGATGCTCAGCTTTAACCTTTGCGCAAGTCAAACACCTATTCACATATTGCATGACATTAAACTTCATACCCGGCCACCAATATTCTCGTTTTAAGTCTTGGTACATCTTGGTCGCACCAGGATGAATTGAATAGCGTGACTTATGAGCTTTATCTAAGATCTTACCGCGAATCTCACCTAAAAGCGGTACCCACATGCGACCGTACCTAGTCTTAACTCCAAACTTGTTTTCTACTAAGCTTCCAACTTGTCCTACCATCCTTTCCTTCTTGACGTTCTCGTCCTTCAATGCCTCGTACTGATCTCTTCGAAGTTGGACCAGAAAATCAGGAGTAACGACTAACTTATATGACTTCACCCTGATTGGAGAATAATCCTCCTTTCTACTCAAAGCATCGGCCACTACGTTGGCCTTACCTGGGTGATACATAATCTCACAGTCGTAATCCTTGATCAACTCTAACCATCTACGCTGCCTCATATTAAGATCCTTTTGCTCGAAGAAGTACCTTAAACTCTTATGATCAGTGTAGATGGTACACTTTACCCCGTACAAATAATGCCTCCATATCTTGAGAGCAAACACAACGGCCACAAACTCTAAGTCGTGAGTTTGATAGTTTGTCTCATGAGGTTTTAGTTGCCTTGAGGCGTAGGCAATGACTTTGTCCTGCTGCATCAAAACACAACCTAAGCCTTGATAAGAAGCATCAGAGTACACTACCAAATCTTCAGACCCATCCGGTAAGGATAATACCAGTGCCTGAGTCAATCTGGCTTTTAACTCCTTAAACGCACTCTGCTGACTAGGTCCCCATAAGAACTTAGTGTCCTTCTTGGTTAGCTTAGTCAGTGGCGTTGCAATCCTCGAAAAATCTTGAATAAATCTACGATAATAGTCGGCAAGTCGTAAGAAACTACGAATCTCTGAAGGCGTCTTAGGTGGCTTCCAACTCATTATCGTCTCAATCTTTGTTGGATCTACAAGGATGCCATCCGCGTTTATCACATGGCCAAGGAACTGGACTTCCTTAAGCCAAAACGCACATTTTGAAAACTTGGCATATAGCTTTTCCTTCCTTAAGGTCTCTAGAACCTCTTTTAAATGCATCGCGTGATCCTGCTCATTCCTGGAATAAATTAAAATGTTATCTATGAACACAATTACAAATCGGTCCAACATAGGTCGACACACTCTATTCATGAGATCCATGAAAGCTGCAGGGGCATTGGTCAACCCAAATGACATTACCAGAAATTCATAATGACCATAACGCGTGCGAAAAGCTGTCTTTTTGATATCTTCATCCCTAATCTTAAGCTGATGATACCCTGACCTTAGATCTATCTTAGAGAACCAACTCGCTCCTTGTAGCTGGTCGAATAAATCATCGATCCTAGGCAAAGGATATCTATTCTTAATAGTCAGCTTATTTAGATCCCTATATTCGATGCACATTCTCATACTTCCATCCTTCTATTGACAAAAAGTACTGGAGCACCCCAAGGTGAGATGCTTGGCCTTATAAACCCTTTGTCAAGCAAGTCTTCTAATTGTGACATCAACTCTTTCATCTCTGATGGAGCTAACCTATAAGGTGACTTCGCTACGGGTTGGGCTCCTGGCACTAAGTCGATCCTAAACTTTATCTCTCGATCGGGAGGAATGCCAGGTAGTTCTTCTGGAAACACGTCTGGAAATTGGCATACTACCGGCACATCATTTAGCTCCTTAGTCTTCACCCTAGAATCGATAGCATAAGCAAGGTACGCCTTGCACCCTTGACTTATGAACTTCTGCGCCTTGATCATTGAAATGATCTTAATTGCTGAGCTATCACAATCTCCATAAATGGATATGGTTTTCCCAGTTGGCGCTCGAAGTTGAACCTTCTTTTGGTTACAGATAATCTGCGCATCGTTCTTTGCAAGCCAATCCATTCCTAACACAACATCGAAACCTCCTAACTATTCTATCGTCGTTGTCATTTCCATGACTTCCTCTAGCCATTTCCTACCTTAAGATGAGTGACATTTTCTAGGATTTATGTGACGTAGAGTTTCCAAGTTTTGAATACATGATAGACAGATAAGCGCAGACGTCAATACGATTATTTATATATGATGTCTTCAAAACTTAGCTACACCTATTCACATGCATTCTTAGTGTCCCCATCCTAAGTTCCTACTTCCATTGACAACGTATCCTATCGTCAAATGAATTATCTCGCACTTGGCCTCATAATAACCAGTATTTAAGATATACTTATATAGTTAATACCAAATTGCAGTAGCTAATTGCAATTGTGTATTTTCCATTCCCATATATCCTAAGTCCCGTCCATTATGTTCCTAATGCACGTTCTACCTATGGGCATAACTATCAATACTGGCATTTGTCTCATCTTACTTGGCTTTCCCAGAATCCTAGTTTAAGTCTAGACACTGCAATAGTATCTAAATCTCTTAAACCAAGGCTCTGATACCAACTTGTGACGCCCACTCCCAGACTTGGCCCTAGGAGCGGTCACGCATCAGATTTACTCATGAACACAAGGTACAACAGAGATAACTAAAGCAGCGGAAATAAAAACTTTTATTCATATGCCAAGCATTACATAGCAAGAGAGACAAATACAAAAGAGAAATAAATATCTCCATGCCAATCTTCGAAAATGTCTTCTCTTTATAGCTTGACATTGTCTTGATAATGTACGCCCCCTAGTTCCTGCTCACATCTCAGCCTTCCCTTTTCGATCCGAAGGTCCAGCCTCATCTGACATACATAACTTAACAAGTCAGCTTACGCTAGTGAGTTCTACGTTTTTCGAAAACTTTACCTTTCGAAGGCACTTAGGTCTGTCAAACACATTTCTGCAATTAGACAATTAAACACACAGCACATAGCACATATATTCACATACCCTGACCTCGTGAATAGACTAACCTTCTGTTGCTTTGTCATCCTTGTCTCACACTAAGAACGTATCCTAATGTTAAGTGCTATCTTAGGGAAATAGTATTCTATTTGCCTTATGAACACATCGTGTAGCAATGGTCCCTTTAGTTTTGACACTATATAGCTTTGACGCTTTCTGGCTTTGACGCCGCTTAGCTTTGACGCTTTCTGGCTTTGATGCCGCTTAGCTTTGACGCTTTCTGGCTTTGACGCCGCTTAGCTTTGACGCTTGGTTTTGACACCATTGGGACAACACTATTTAACTTCTTGTTTCAGAAGCCCCTTACTCACCAATCTTTTCTCGATTACCATCCTTAATCTATTCTACTAGAAACATCGAAATGGCAATCTATCTTTCCTCTAATCATCACCATACAATCAATACATATAACAAGCAATTATAACAATTGAGTGTATTTTCATAAAACGTTATGTATATCAGCCCAAAACGGTTTAAAGCATTTAAACAATTTAAAAGAGGGCTCATAGAACTCACCTTAGGTTGCGAAGTAGTTTCTTGCCTTATTCCTTCGTGAAAATAACTTGCTTTAATGTGATGTCCCTAGCAAGACATCCTAGAGGTTACAAGCGGTTATTAAGGCTAACCCCTTTATCCTAAACCCAATCTCTTGTTGGTTTAACATCCATTTGTCTAAATAACCGTTTTGCCCCTTATGGGAAAAAGTATTCTTTTAGTGATACTTATGAAGAGGTGCATTCCTATAAGTAAACGCTCACTCCGGGATTGCCCAGTGAAGCGTATGCCATGTCCCAGTTGGGATTTATGCGACAACGCCACTATGCCAGAAACCCCAGTGTACAGGCGCCACCCTTCCAGTCCGCACCAACTTCTAGATATCCGAGTAACTCGGTACATTCAATACTTTATCAAAACCCATGTTTTAACTTATATATACTTAGTACATATATATAATTATGTTCTTTTGTTGAATATCATTACCCTTGCCCAAGCATTTATGTCCTTGATGAGTGATTCTCATGACCGACCGTATAGGCGTTATCACGACCAGGAGGCGGGATTACTATGAGATATCACCCATATTTGTGTTTTAGTTTGGTGATGATCATGACCGACCGTATAGGCGTTATCACGACCAGGAGGCGGAATTACTATGATCAAAACACCAATGTTTATGTTCTTGTTCTTGGTTTACTTGTTCTTGATAAACCAACATGGTGAAACCATACTAAACCTTCTTTGAACATGAACTAACTTAAGGCTTTCTTAAAACATGTTATTCTAAGGCTTCATACCGAATTTCAACCCATGATTCCCACTAGAACTCCCAATCTCAACAAAACATGTTCAAGAACCTTATTCTTGCATTATTCTTAACAGGCATATTTAAGTGTTATGAATCATGAAACTAATTGAAGGCTTATCTTTAACATACCTTAAGTTGATCTATTCCAGAAGATGGGCTCCTAACTCCCTTTGAATCTTTAAAAATGCAAGCTATAGTGTTCTTGGTGTTCTTGAGGTTTCTTAGAGGTTTTAGGTTGATTTTTGGTGAATTAGCAAGGAAAAATGGATGGATCCATGGTCTATTTATAGCCAAGAGTGTCTCACATGCTTCTTACAAGTGTCCTAGTGACTAAGCATGAGAATTGACACCTAGCATGGTGACTAATCATGAGAATTGACACCTAGCATGGTGACTAATCATTCATATAACATATATTTAACATATAAACATATATTATTATTTTTTTTAATAATCTAATCCGATAAACACTTACCTTATGCATAGTTTATTGTTATAACTTCAAATACGCATTTCTTAACATTTTAACATGTTAATCACATAAACACATATACGACACATATTTTCACATAAAAATATATAAAAACATATATATTTATTACCTTTAGATTTTGGGGTGTTACAGTGTACCACAGCTAACCCACCACACTACCAGCACCTTGAAAGCATACCAACTACCTACCATTACTAGCTATTAGTCAAATCATATTGGATATTTTTATCAGAAATAAAGGACGTCAAGTTTCTCCCATACGTTAGAATGTAAGGGGGGGGGGATTAAAACCTCAATACATTGTGCAAACCGAAGGTGTAAGAGTTTCCATTCACAATACCAATAAGATGCGTACGGTTTTCTATTCTCGTGAAGATCATCGAGAGCTTGGCACGCGCAATGCGAATATCATAACGCTTCATATTTCAAGACGATCAAAATTTTAAACAGATCATAAGGTTTAAGTCCAAGCTTGGGGTTCATCGATGAAAGTTTTCTGAAAAGGACGATGAGGATTCGTGTACCAGAAATTTGTCGATAGTTGTTATGACCGGAGCGTTAATAAATATACAGATGTATGGATAACTTGGTGTACTCAATGCGTATGAAGAGAAGGCAGGTCAATGGTACAATTAGCTTTTGATAACAAGTAGCTCGTGCTCGATGGGCGCAAATGGAGTTTCCATAAACGAATTTGTATTATCACTAAGATAAAGGCACAGGGTGGTCTCATCATCAATGGTGTTAACTAGTTGGAACGCTAACCATGAGTGAAACACTTGCTGGTTCAAAGCTTGAAAGTTTACACAGGGCATAAGGATTACAAAAACGCAAAAAAATCAGGAATTTACCAGTTGTTGAATCATAAAGGTCCAAATCGTGCACGCAAAATCGATAGCACGGGTTCAAAAGGGCAATCAGAGTAGTCATTATGTCAAACTGGAAGTCATTAGTTTGAAAATCAGGAAGGATTTTCACTAACATTACCCCCATTAGAGAAATAAAATAAGTTTGCGGTGAGGTAAGCAGGCTGTACAATCGCGACGTTGTTATTGGAAACAAGTTTTGGTTAGCACAATAAGATCAGCAGTATGAATCCTCAGAGGGAACTCCACAAGAGTTTTCTGCCAAGAAGTACATTTCAGTGCTCGCGAAGTATATTTAAAAAAAAATCGTTTATCCAATGCGGTCTGGAAAATCGTCCGGTGAATGTATATCCAAATTGTCTCATGATCATAAAGTTCCATAGATTGATGTGGTAAGTAAAGTCGTAAAGGTAGGATTGTGATCCAATATAAATTCAACTAGTCAAAGGTCTCGTCAAGAGTGCTCGCAGTTAAGGAAAACTTGTCATTAATATGAACGAGTGAAATGATGTCCTATGAAGACCAACATTCTTAACATGCCTCAAAAGGGTTCGTGAATGGATTAGAATCCAATAGTAAAAAGGGATCAGACCAGCTGTGATAGCATTCACAAGGATAGATGACTCCAACCATCTGGTTGAGCCCAACATGCTCGACATTCATATCTCATAGGGGTTTAAAAATAAGAGTTTGTATTTGTTATGACCATCAGCATGCCGAGTAGGATTCTCCAGGATTTCCATACACTGCAAATTACATTTACGTGTGCACCCATAACTGTAATTTACCCTATATGATCACCCTAGATCCTCTTACTTCAGCTACCAGGTATTTTGGAGTACAGATGAGATATCTACGGAGTGGGTATCAAGAATGTGGTCACTAGCTCAAGGTTATCTTGACCAGAGTTCATTAGAGAGGCATGTTTCGAGAATAAAATGTTCGCTTTAATTGGATTGACCCACCTGAAGCGAGTCAGCCATAATTTTAGCTCAATAGGATCTGAATAGGGTTTATCACAATGACCCTAGCTTAGCTCGAAGTTAGAGAATAACTATCTCAGATACTAGCGTAATCGCAATCCGATACACAAAAAGGGAATTTCAGTTGACCTGCAACAGGTTTCATTGGGGTTATAAGAATTGTACTCCAGTTGTATTATTTCAACGCACAACGCAATAAAATCGAGAAAGGAAAGATCTTAAGAGATCACAAGAAATGTGAAGACGATCAGGATAACGAAAGTTGATATAAGTGCCCCATAGGCAGCCATTTTAATTCATACCCTGCTAACTCTAGCGAAGCTAAATAATCGCGCTACTAGCACATCGAGATAACATTCCGTGAACGGATGAGTTTAGAGATATACGTCAGGCAAGTATAACAAGATCCTCCTAAGCTAAGATAGTGGTTTATGGACAAGAAGGGATATTACACCACCTTCCTTATGCAACATACATCCATAGTATGGGCACTACGCCCAGTTGTTCAATCAGGAATAATCCTTAATAGCAATCCGCTCGTCAAAAGTATAAATGTGGTCCTTCGATCTGATTCGAAGTCTCGTTGTTCATGTATGTCAACCAAGAGGTACACAACTTACAGAAGTTGAAAAAAAGTGACTCAAGACTAACCGGCTCCTCGCCGTGAGTATAAGGGGATTGGATGATGTAAACAACAAATCGAAACCAGGTGCGTGCAGGAGTGAGTATCACGATGCATGAGAAAAATGTTTAAGTGCAACTAATGCAAAATAGTTACAGTCTAAGACGAATCTTAGTTCGCTGTAACCAATGGCTCTGATACCAATCTGTCACACCCCCAAAAATCCCACGCGCGATAACGCGCCACAGGGAGCGTGACAAACCAGGATCACTGTCCATTAGTTACACCAAGCGACCAGTAATTAATAAAAAAGGGTGTACATTTCATTAAAATATAAATACAGAGTTTTACAAATGCGGAAGCGTAAATACAATGAAAGTATTAATGTAAAAACGCCATCACCCAAGGTGACGTGGCTTGTTTAAAGACAATAAAAGTGTTTTTAAATACTCATGCATGCGTACTCGTGATACCCGGACATCCGCAACCTGAGAAATAACATGCTAAAAAGTGTCAACACAAAGGTTGGTGAGTTCACAGGTTTATCAGTTCAAAAACAGTTCCAGTTTAATGTAAATCGACTGTTAAAAAGTGACAACACAAAGGTTGTGTTCTTCAGGAACAAGAGTTCATCCGGATTGTGTTCTTCATGAACAAGAGTGTATGTTATTATAAGGTAGTTGAGAATAGTATGATTAAGTTGTGATGTAAAGAATTCACCTCTGTAGATGCCGGAGCATTAAGTTGGTGTGGTAACGTTGGTCCAAGTGCAGATAGATGATCTATAAGTAGATCAAGTTTTTTCTCCGATTCTTCAAACTTCAAGAAGAGGGCATTAACTTGTTCATTTGTTGCATCCTGAAGAAGTCTCTCCTCTTTAAGTTCGAACTCAAGTTTTTCCGATTCACCATTAGTGTTGTTGGATCGATCCTTGAATTTTGTACAATTAATAGAATGTAGTTAGATGCTTTTTAACAAAGTACATAAATAGGAAAGCATGCAGACCCTATTGATTCATTATCTCTTAATTAGTTCTTAAATATTAATATATCACATAAAGACCTTATTGATTAATTATTTGATATGTTATACACAAATTTAACGACATCTAAAGGGAAGAGTGGAACACATCATGTCTTCAGTGGATATAAACAAACAGTTCACCATTTCTAGCAAAGTAGCAGATGCATGACATGAACATGAACATACAAAAAATGTTGGAAACATTCCTATATATGTCCTCTAGGATCATTTCCTAGCTAGTAATAACCAGAGTAACATAAATTAGTTCTTAGTTATTAATATCTCACATAAAGACCCTATTGACTAATTATTTGATATGTTATACACAAATTAACGACATCTAAAGGGAAGAGCGGAACACATCATGTCTTCAGTGGATATAAACAAACAGTTCACCATTTCTAGCAGTGTACATAAAGAAGAAAGTAGGTTCACCAGTAACATGAATCTACAAACATGTGCATATGCTTGACCTCAACATTCCTAGCATAAAAATAACTAATTTAGCATATAATGAATGGGTTGAAATGAATGGAGAGGATTTCTGCAAAATATACCCCTTCCTAATTAATTCTGTATGAAACGAAATTTTATCGATTTGTAACTGTAACTGTACACAAATACAGGGATCCCAAGTTAAACGTGTATCAATAAGAAACAAAAGAAACAATTTTATGAAAACAGATTGTAATTAATGAAACGGAATAACTTGACAATTACCGTTTTCTGGACTGACTGGTCTCCCAAATCACATTCCACTTCTGAAGAATCGCTAGCGATGTCTGTTGAAGCTATTCGTTGTTGAAGCTCCATGGAAGATGTGAATGATATGGATGAGAAAGAAGACCTGGTTATTCGCTGGAGGCGTTTAACTAGTTAGAAATTTTCTGATAAAGTGAGAGGGAAAAGTATATATATGATGAAAAAAATCGATAATAAGTAAATTAAGTTCGCAATTTTGGGTATAGTTTGAACTAATGGTGGGAAATTCAAATTTTTTGGTGAAAATTTTTAATTAAAAGGGGGGGGGGGGGATTTTTCAAACTGATAATAAAACCCAAAATTAATACAAACAATATGTATATTAAACATACTTAAACCTAAAATTAAAAACATAATTAATTAATTCATTAATTAAATGTCTCCATGTGGCTCTTCCGGCGGGTTCTTCTTGAAGATGAACTTCATCATTCAGTTCGTAAAAGTCTTCAACTCACTCTTCTTGTGGGTTTGCAGGTTCCTCCATGAGCTTGAGCAGGAGCTTCATCCTCTTGAGGTGTTGAAATTGTACGAGTACATCAATTACGGTTGACATCACTGTGATCCTTTAAGCAGATCTGGATGACGATCGGAGTTAAAAGCCCTAATTAACAAAATTATGTTTTAATATTAATTTTATTATTTTCTTTTAGATATTGTCACACCCCCAAAAATCCCACGCGCGATAACGCGCCACAGGGAGCGTGACAAACCAGGATCACTCTCCATTAGTTACACCAAGCGACCAGTAATTAATAAAAAAGGGTGTACATTTCATTAAAATATAAATACAGAGTTTTACAAATGCGGAAGCGTAAATACAATGAAAGTATTAATGTAAAAACGCCATCACCCAAGGTGACGTGGCTTGTTTAAAGACAATAAAAGTGTTTTTAAATACTCATGCATGCGTACTCGTGATACCCGAACATCCGCAACCTGAGAAATAACATGCTAAAAAGTGTCAACACAAAGGTTGGTGAGTTCACAGGTTTATCAGTTCAAAAACAGTTCCAGTTTAATGTAAATCGACTGTTCAACAACAGTTCCAGTTCAGTGTAAAACAACTGCTCATCGACAGTTCAAGTTTAAGTTCAAGGTTGACTATTCAATAATAGTCCAAGTTCATGTTTAAGTTCATGTTCAATTTCAGTTTAAAATCCAGATAATATATCAATAGCTAGCTAGGCTATTTTCAAGAAATCAATGCACGTTTGACTAGATAAACTAGCTATCCAGTTACTGAAGCTCGACAAGTTCATATGTGCCTCGTTAAGACTAAGAAGTATATAACACCCGTTCGATATCCAATCGAGTCAGCGCGAATGACCCGGGTGGGGCTTGTCAGGCCCAGTAGATCTACTAAATAAGTTCCCGCTGATGTCACATTGACAGTAACTATAAAGTGAGGGCTTTATCATAAGTGTGCCACTATCATTCAGGTGATATATATCTAACAGTTCAAGTGTTTGCATGTTAATCTCCCCCAACAGGATTAAAATAAGTAAAATGGGGCCGTGAAACTCACCTTAGGTTGCACAGCAAAGTTCCAGATAAACAGTTAAGTCAAGTAGCAAGAACGGGTCTTGCGAATGCAATCAATCACCTAACGAACATATAAGTATAAGTGTGTGTTCAAGCGAAACGGCTAAATCTAACGTAAACGACAAAATCGAATGATCGTGAAGTACTAATTAAGTCGAGGATGACACGTGTGCCAAATCCGAGTGATTATCGAAAAGACGCGAAAAGGAAAGAAAAACATTGTATATCAATAATATATATATATATATATATATATATATTTCTATAATCAAAATAAGCGTATATATATATATATGTACAAATCAAACGCGCAACAACGTTAATAACTAATTTATAAATCAGATTCGCATATGTAATGCATATAATATATATTAATATATAATAATATATATATATATATATATTAAACGACGATGTGAATAATTATTATGAATTGTGAATAAAAACTATAATTTATATTAATCCACATATAGAAACCGTTTAGTTTATGTTTTAAACCAAAACAACAACTTTTATAATTTTCCTAAATCAATTCGATAGTCCACGGGTTTTATAACCTTCTAAAAAAACATTGTACACCAATATTTGTTCACTACAAGTCCAAAGATACTATTTATCAAAAACCAGAAAAACATAGAGGTCGCCAAGGCTCGAACTCGCAACCTCCGGGTTACACAGCGACACTCAGACCATTGAGACAAGTCTCTTGATCGGAATTAATTCAGACCAGAATATACATAACCAATAGCAGTGACCTGGATTTGGTCGGAATACTAAAACAGAAAAGAAAAAGCGGTGGCCAGGATTCGAACCCGCGTCCTTTGTAAACAACCGCAACGACTAAACCACTGAGCCAACGTGGCGTTTTGGTTAATTACCCGGACACAGTTTTTATAACCCGACTCCCTCAGGTCATCTTCTTCCCCTTTAACCCTAGAGACGCCGGAGTTCGACTCCGGTCACCGGAAAACCAAAAAAAATATGAAACAGGTCCAGAAGTGTGCGACTAACAGAGGGGAACCGTTACCTTGAATCGAAGATGTAAGACTGAGGAGTCTTAATGCCGAAACGAACCGAAACCCGAACGCAATCCCGAACCTAAACACAAAACCGAAACGGATTGTGTTGCTCTGCCAGTTGCTACCGTATTTTCGATCATCCAGGGACGTCAAATGATAGCCTAAGATGGTGTAGTGGTGCTAGTTGCCCACAAAGAACTTCTCCGGCAGTGGTGGTTTGCGTCGGTCAGGAAGAAAACGGGAGAAAAGGAATGAGGGTTGTGTCAAAATGATTGAAGGGGGCTGGATATTCAATTGAATCAAGCCATAACCGATGGCTTTGAATTCGATTTAATGATTGTAGGTTACCCGAAGGAAGCGTCGTGACTGTTATGAATTTCGTCCAATCCACTTTCATCAATTGACAGCAATGGCCCCTCAACCACATTACATAGATGACACAATGTTTGTAACAATTGCAAGGTTAATCCCCCAATGTTTAGGTTACTTAGAAATGAGTTTGGGATTTAACAAGGTTAGCCCTTCAAGTTTTATAAAAGCTAACGGCTCTAACGGAGTTTAACGAAGATAACTTTAACGATAAACATATAAGTATATATTAACACATGTTTAACACGTGACGTTTATTTCGTTCACATAAAATCACAAATGACAATTTAAAAATATATACTTTGGGTTCATATAAAATAACTAACATAAAATCATAATGATACATATATATATATATATATATATATATATATATATATATATATATATATATATTTTCTTACATAAAATAATAGAAATGCTATGTACGATTATGTGACGTATAAACACATAAATCATAGAATGACATGTGAATATATATTTAAATACATCCCATAAAACCATAAGTTAATTACTTGTCACGTGGAATGACGAAACGTTCATATAAAATCCTAAAAATATGATGTACATAAAATCATGACGTATAGTGATGGTTACACAAATCCTAGATAAAAAGGTCAAAGCAAGTCAATCTCATAAATGTTCACACAACATTTATAACAGTTTAGGTTTATGCTAAATCAGGAAAGGACCTGAAAAGACGGATTGTCGATCACAGATATAATAAACAAGATTTTAATAACACGTGCCTTGTGGCCGTGATAACGCAACTACAAAAAACGAATACATTACTAAAACACAACTCAATAATGAAAATGATAAATTACTATGCAAGTCAGAACAAAAATACGAAAAGACTGCCATGTTGTGAATTTCTCATTTATAATAATTTTGTTTCCAATAATATTAAACGACGTCCAATTAGGATGGTGAGGAGCAATTAGGAGCAATTAGGAGCAATTAGGACCAACCAGACTCAATGAGGACTAAATACTAACAATTAGCGTCATTTAGGATACTTTAGTGAAGACCAGTTATGGTCCATTAATATGGTCAATGAATACGAATTAGGGCCAGTTCAATGAGAAGGCCGATTATGCTCATAGGACCGATAAGGACGGAGCATGAAGGAAGTGACTAATGAGGATCGATGATCAAGTATGACCAATTAGGACTAATTGGGACCAATTAGTTTGAATGAGGACCAATGATACCAATAAGGGTAAATCAGGGTTAGTGATGGTCGATTAAGACCAATTAGGTTCAATTAGGGTCAATGAGGACCCATTAGGACCAATGATGGTCGAATATGCTCGATTAGGACCAATAAGGATTAATTATGACTTATTAGGGCCAGTTAGGACCGATGAGGGCCAATTAGATAGAATAAGTACCAATATGGCTCAATTCGGGTTAATGAGGAGCAATTTGCACAAATTAGACCAATAAGGACCAATTAGTGTCAGTTAGCCTCAATAAGGACCTACTAGACTCATCGAGTACCATTTACTTTGAAGTAAAACAAATTTGAGTCAATTAGGCCTAAATGACCCCAATTGATTATAATTGGTCCTAAATGAGCCTAATTGGTCGTAACTGACCGTAAGTGATCTTCATTGAACCTAACCGAGCCGAATAGACTATAATTGACCTTTATTGGCCCTAACTCATCCTAACTGAGTGTTCACTGGCCCTCACTGGTACTCATTTGTCACAAATGACCATGGTTGACCTTACTGGTCCTCATTGAGCGTAATTGGCCCTCAATCGGCCTAATAGACCCTAATTGGTCATATTTGGTCCTCATAAGGCGTCGACATTGAGCAAAATCGACCCTCGTTAGTTATAACTGGTCTTCATCATTGACCCTAATTGATCCTCATTGACCCAAATTGACCCTAATTTACCCTAATTGGGCCTCGTGGCTTCGTTGGTCCTAATTGGTCCTACTTTATCTTCATTTGTCCTCATCGGTCTTAATCGACCCTAATTGATGTGAATTCAATTTAAATAAATTAATAATATTTTTCTAAACCAAATTAAATTATAAAAAATTTCCCCCATCCCATTTTCAACTAAATGGGCAAACTCCAATAACTTCCCATGTTTCAATTCTTAAGGTTCATTGTGATCCAGAAGAACTGCCGTTAGTATAAAACTACATTTTTGAAAAACGGTTACCCTCTATTTTCTCTACAGGTTTCTAATTGGCGATTTAAACCTAAACCTTACTCTCTAATTTCTCACAAATGGCACCCAAATTGAATCGAAAGGCAGCATCAAAGGCTACTCAACTGTTCTTCGGCGAACACAATGTTGTAGCGTACTTCGAGAAGTCTGATAAGTCAAAGCTATTTGATGAAATGAACAATTTCCTCGAGAAATCCAACACTCATTTTGCTTTAACTGTGAATCCTGTAATATGAAAACAGAGAATTGCTGAATTTTGGGACTCAGCCAAAAAATCTGTTGATAGCAACGGGGTTGGTAAAATTAACTCTAGAGTCAATGGGAATGAGATTAGTTTGACTGAATAAATGATCCGGAAGCATCTGAAATTCAATGATGCAGGAGGTGATCCTGATTACAAGTCTGAATTGTACTTGAAGACGTACGAAGCAATTGGGTATGGGGGTGACTTAACTTGTGCGACCATCAAAAAGGGACAACTACCCTATGTTTGGCGATATCTTGCTCATACCATTCTTCACTGCCTGTCTCACAAGAAAACTGCGTGGGATGAACTTGCTGCACCTCAATCATCCGCTTTTCATGGATTGGTAAATGGGCTCAACTTTAACTTTTCAAAAATGATATTTGATGGAATGATGGAAAATCTAAAACCTAAAAGGATCTTTTACATGTACCCCAGATTCATCCAACACATTCTCAATTGTGAATTTCCAAATCTGCAAATCTCTGATCAACATCTTGAACTAAAATCTTTTACAAGTAAAACATTTTCTAACATGCAAGTGAACAAAACTGTTTTCCTTGGTAAAGACACATCACACCCTATTCCTAAGGCCAGGACTGCTCCTGAGCAAACTGCTCCTGGTGATAACATTGTTACACCAACAAGTGTTGAGCCCACACCAGACCGACCATCCTCTTCCACTGATATACAAATTCCCACCAAAAGGAAGAGGATGTCCACATCAAAAACCACACCCAAAAATACCACACGCATTCCACAATCACCCAAAAGGAAGAGGACTAGGTCTCCTTTACCTAGACCCTCCACAGGACTACCTCAGAATGAGGGTGGTATATCACCTAGGCCACATGAAGTAGATTCCCAACCCTTATTGCAGGGAATATACTGCTGGACTTGGTTCAATCACCCAACCGACATTCTGGTGATAAGGTGACTTGCAGTAGTGATGAAGTAAGTCAGGTGGAAAGGGCTGACACTACTCATGAAGTCCCACTGGAACCTGAGGACAGTGCCAACATCATTGAGACCCAATCCACGGCAACTGTTTCTGTCAGGGAACCTATTCAGGAACCTTTGATTGACAACAGGAATCCCAGGTGCCCAGAAATCATGGGTGCTAAGCATGAACATGGTCGGCTTGTTTGCTCTTCTTTGCTTAAAGATACTGGCAACATACCAGTTGAGAGCAGCATGACACATACTGAATTGACGGTTCGATCTACAAAACTTGAAAATGAATTGGCAACTCTCCGTGCAATTGTGAGAGCTCAAGGAGAAGAAATTGAACAGTTGAAGGCAGGACAATCTGGGAAAGCCACTGATAGGTAAGGTTGTCAACCATACGTTGAAATGAAATTCACATGTCAAACTAGATTTAATTCAAAGTAGGATCTTGCACAGGGTGTCTTCCTCAGATGTTGATGAAGTTAAACAAGTTGATCCGGTTGAACAACTTCATCCGGAGGAAGAAGGCCATGTTGATCCGGTTAAACAAGTTGATCCGGTTGAACAACTTCATCCGGAGAAATTAAGAAGGCCATGTTGATCCGGTTGAACAAGTTGATCCGGTTGAACAACTTCATCCGGAGGAAGAAGGCCACGTTGATCCGGTTGAACTAGTTGATCCGGTTGAACAACTTCATCAGGTGCAAGTGACTGCTGATAATCAAATTATCACAAGTGTGATGAGTGATCTGCAAACCACAAATGTGGATATAGCTCCTGAAGCTCTATCTTTCATGAGAAAAATGATGATTAGGAATACTCTTAACTGCACTTGGTTAAGGAGTGCTCCATCTCTGCCCATCATTACTTCGGAAGTTGCTCCTGAGCAATTGCCTAAGACTATTTCGGAACAAGTTGTTCCGGAAGATAGTCCCAAAGCAGTTACTCCGGAAGTTGGCACTAAGACTATTCTTGAGCAAGTTATCTCGGAAGTCAGTCCCAATGCTGCAACTTCACTTCATGAATCTCCAAAGCTTGCCGATGATGATTCTCTC
Organism: Deinandra increscens subsp. villosa; assembly: GCA_039602395.1. Taxonomy (NCBI): domain Eukaryota; kingdom Viridiplantae; phylum Streptophyta; class Magnoliopsida; order Asterales; family Asteraceae; genus Deinandra; species Deinandra increscens. The sequence goes on along the minus strand of JBCNJP010000017.1, from coordinate 97,873,913 downwards.
AGTGAGAGAACCATCTCTGGTTTCACTGACATGGAGAATGATGATCAGAACACAGGAGGCCAGAAAGAAGACATGGATCCTACAACAAAGGCTCTGATTGATTAATTGAAAAAGGAGAATGCTGAGATACAAAAGAAATTTCAAGAACAGAAGGAAAGTGCAGAGTTTGAAGAACAGAAACGACTACTCATAAAAGGAGGTATTTATGAGTATGTCATCAACAATGCAGACCTGATGTTCTTTATCAATGCAGCAAGGAGAAGATCTGATCTGTACATAGAAGAAAGAATTGCCAAAGCTGAAGAGCAAGGTCTTTCAGACAAAGTTGACAAGTACAGAAGGGTCTTAGGAAATGAGTATAGGAAAATTCATATGAAGAAGAATGAAGATAACAGGGTTTTCCTAGCTCAGTTCAGTGTGATGCTTAGAGGCAATGAGTGTTTCACTGATGCATGGGTTGATAAAATGAAGGGTGATGACTTGATCAAATGGATGTATATGATCCTAGTCATCACAGTTGATCAAGCCAAGGAGATGAATGTAAAGAAATGTGTTCATAGCTCTTTAGAACAGGATCAACAAGAGAAGCAAGGTACTAGATATTAAACTCTATCTAAGGAGGATGACTTGCTGATTCATAAATGGTACTTCAAGGAAATCATGATGGAGGAACCAAAAAAATCAACTCTTGCAAATTGCCAAGGCTGAGAAACGACTATGATGCTATCAGGAAGAGCCAAATTGAAAAGGAAAGAGTTACTGGTGTGAAAAGGCCACCAGGTATGCATGCTCTGTTTGACTCCTTACATCCCGAAGGTCTCAGCTACCTCAAAGAAAAGAAGAGTAAAGCTCCTGTGCAAAGTACTCAGCAAAAGAAGCCAAGGATCAACATTATCAAGGAAATGTTTGACATTGTCTCTGATCCTCATCTCTCATCATCTCAACCCTCCACCACAGCCTCACAACCCACTGCTCCCTCATTACCAGGTGCATTTTCTGATCTGAACAGAACTCTAGCCTCACAGCAACCCAGAAGAAACCCTGCTAGAACTAGTAGACCAGAAAAAAAAATCCTAAACCTGTAACATTAAAGCCTCTTCCACCAAATTTTAGAATAGACAACTTCACACCCTTTATACCACAACCTAGAAGTGGTCATACTCTTCCATCTGCATATCCTCACCTAAACAAACCCCCAAAACCCTCATCTCCACCCAAGGCACCAGAAAAAACCCCCACCAAGAGAATGAAGTCAGTGGCTAAGAAGGGAAAAGGAAAAGTGATCAATGAGGAGGATGAATACATAGATGTCCATGCTGAGAGGAGAAGAATCATCTCCTGGAGGTATGATGATCAAGCCAAAGTATACATGTTCACAACCAGTACAGATGAGGCAATAAAGTTTACAGCTGAAGAAGCTATGTACAACCTCACTGACCATGAGTTGGGTGATGTTAGACAAGTACGCGGTGATATGAAGGGTACATGTTCACAAGAGGACTCCTTAATGCTGAGGATAAAGATGTATTTGGATGACTTATACGGGGAAGTAGATGAAGCCACACCACGCAGCATTGACAATCCTGTTTCGATGGTTGAAGTTGATAAGGATGGAAAGTTGGTAGTCTATAGAGCTGATGGGTCATTCACAACGCATAGTACAGTTCCAGATCCAGAATGGAGCCAGGCTGACAAAGACCGAATCAATTCAATAATGATAACTAACAGGCTTCATGTGGTTAAGAGAAAACAGGTGACCAACTGGGAGTATAAGAAAGAAACAGGCATGTATCACATTTTCACCAGTGAACATGGTGAGACAATTAGAAGCTTAGAAGATGCTCTAAATGGGCTTTCAGAAGCTGAGATACGAGATATTGTCAGGATTGGTGATACTGAGAGCAGAATAATGACACGGACCTTTCATGAAAGGCTCCTATTTCACAAGGTCAAATTTCGGTTACAAGCTATTGAAGAGGAGAACAAGATGGGAACCGGATGAACTTGGCTGGAAGAAGAGCTGATCCCTGTATTTGTGTACAATTGCATAAGTTGTTCCAGTTTGTATGCTAACATGATAGGTGTTACAGTTTTATTCATACACTTTTCATCTATAATAACATACACATTTTCAATGAATCATAGCAGACCTCCATTTCACTCATAACTGTGATCTTACATGAAGTATATATTCATATGTTATGTTAATTAGTATATGTTGGCATTTTGATATATGGTGGGATGAGATGACCTATAAACAGGATAAATTTTATTTCTAAATTAGAAGAAGAACAAAACCGGATGAACTACAATTCCTTAGGAAGAAGAGTTCATGAGGACTGAGAGAAGATGAACTAGATTTCTTCAGGATAAACCGGATAATCTAGAGTTCTAAAGTTATTCAGGATGAACCGGATAAACTAGAGTTCTAAAGTGGAAAGGTCAGGCCAAGATAACCGTGTATATTTTGTTATCTTTACCACGCAAATCCTGTTTTTACCGTGTCTATTTATTACCTTTAGCAACACAAATTTTGTTTATCAATTATTTCTTATGTGATGGGAGTAATTAAATAAGTTCTGGCTAAAATATAACCAATTAACACTTTTGTCTCAATGGTTCTTCTTAATCTTGTAGTTTGTTCCTTTCTTTTGACTGACCCAGGTTCAAGCCTTGTTTGCTACAATTTATAATTTTTTGATTGTCTAATAGTGGATAACAGGATTTATAATCTGGATAGATTTTAATTCTTCAGTAAATTGGAACAAGAACCAAACCGTATGAACTAACAAGAACAAAACCATATGAACTAGAATTCCTTAAAAAGAAGAGTTCATCTGGAATGAGAGTAGATGAACAGAACCGGATGACATTTTTAGACAACTGTTTCACTGCCTTGGCGGACTGAGATGATTTATAATAAACAGGATCAATTTTAGTTATTCATTAAAGAAGAAGAAGAATAGAACCGGATGAACTAGAGTTCTTCAGGATCAAGACTAATTATTCTCTAATAGAACAGGATGAACTAGAGTTCTTCAGGATGAACCGGATAAACTAGAGTTCTTCAGGATGAACTATATATACTATAAATAACCAAAGTTGTTATTTCTGTTCATAATCTATAGGATATTCCCATGTATTTAAACCCATTATCTAGTGAATTAAAATCATTGTGGTTGAATACAATTCCTTATACACTAATATTTAGTCACACAACCTAATATATGTAGAAGACAACCGGATGAACTAGAATTCTTCAGGAAGAAGATTCAAAAGACACATCGGATGCATAACACATAAATAATTAATTACATATATAATCCAAAAGATGTGATATCAGTTAATTAATTACAAATATATATAATAAAAAAACAAAATATAAACTTAAAACATGCTCCCACTAGAGAAATTGTCTGAATCGTCATATCGGCATGTTCTCCATGGGTAGCTACCTTCAGAGGGGGAGGAGGAGGAGGAAGACACCTTCACATCTCCATCGAGGTAGATGGATATGACCTCCTCGTCCATGACGTGCAGGGCCAAGGCCCTAACATCCCTCAGATCATCAGTGAATGGAACCAGTCCAAAATCCAGAGACAACCCTAGGATCCTCAGGTAGGGGTCGAAATCGTTCAAGTCATAACCTAGGTCAGACACCATTTGACCTAGGTCATCGAACAAGAAGGAGTTAATGTCCACCTCGTCGAAGTAGCGAACCCTCCCATCGATGTATTGTATCTGACCATTGAAGCTCGCAAAATACCCTAGGTGATAGATCACCAAAGTAAACAGACTAAAATCTTCTTCCCCTGTTCAAGAAAAATAACCAAATCAGAGACACGAATTCCACATTAAAGCATTTGAATTTCAGTCATTTAGATGATTACTCACCATATTCGGGGCTATCTTCCACATTTAGAGGACGCAAATGCCACATTTTCAGAGAGTGGCATGATAAACCAAAAAACAGAGAGTTGAGAGAGCTAACGGCGTATATGGTGATGATCGACAATTAATTAATTAATGATATGATTTATATCCGAAACTCGAGGTGGTAGATAAAGATTTGACCTCTAGTAATGATGTATATCCGCCGTCGCCACAGATAATTAACTAATTAAAATTGGCTACTATTTAGTCACGGTTAATATATGTGGCCATATGTAATAGATTTTTGTCACTCACAACCTACTATTTAGTCACACAACCTAATAACAGTGACCATATGTACTAGTTTTTAGCCACATAACTAAGTAAAAAGCGTGGCCATTGCTCACATTTAGCCACGCATAATATATAATTAATAGTTTTGTTTTTTTTAATTTACTAAGTAATAAAATCTACTCTTCTGTCACACAACATTATTTAAACCGTGGCCATACATTCCTTTTTGGTCACACGAATTAAAAATCATAAAAATTCCGTGGCTGTTTGGTGCATTTCGCCACTCTTTATTAAGCGTGACAAACAAGGGTCACATGTTTTTGTAAAACAGTGACTAAAGCCACTGCACCTGATTGTTGTTGTCACATAAACAAAAAAATATGTGGCTAAAAGGGTCCAAAGGCTATATATTTGGCCACGGGTACAAAATATGTGTGGCTAAAACTAGTATTTCTTACCTTTGGCCACGTTTTTTACAAAACAGTGGCTATGCGTTAAAAAAAACCGTGGCCAAAGCCACTTTTTGACGTAGTGTTTCATATTGATTCATGTTAATATGCCAATCACACTATTAACCGAGTTCGATTAGTTTAGTATGAAACGATAACTAGTGAATAGATTTATTTGGGTTGACGAACCTGTCCTGATTGGTCGTTCCAATCCTGACTCCATTCGGATATAGTCAAGAGGTACATATCAGTTTATCTGGTCATTTGGTATTCTCGGGGAAGAAAGTCATGAGTGTATAATCAGTTAGTGTTTGAATTCAAGGTTCGTATTAAATCTTTACAACCTCAGTATCATTTACATTATGTCATGACGGCTAGACATTAAAACGGTTCAAAGATTTTCATGTATCTTAAACCTGTGAACTCACCAACATTACATTGACTTTTTAAATTTCTTGAATTCTCAGGTAACTAGTTGATGCTGTCATGAATTCTATCATTCGGATCCTGCTTTGTTTTCATGGTCTTGTCTGCTTGCATGTTCATGCCACATTTTGAAGATTTAGATGCATTACGCTGTTAGGATGTTATGTTTTTAAATCGTATACAATTGTCTTTTGAAACTCTAAACATGTCATACCACAACTATCTTCCGCTGCCACTTAGAATATTATTATGAATTGTGTTTCAAAAGCATGAGACCCTTTCTAAATGTTCATTTAGTGGTCATCCATTCATTCATAACCATGGCCATGCCTATCAATCACAAGCTTCCGTATCGCTGATTTTAGAGTGTGACACAAACGATTGTCACTTATTCTTTTAAATGTACTTTATCATACATAGATCTCATTGTTTGAATTGTCATTGTTAAAAAGTTCTGATGTATGTGAAAAAAATCTTGATTTTGGAGACATAAGTTCCATGTTGTATGTAAGGTTTATATCATTTTAAGTTTAGACATTTCATAAAGATAAAAATAACCATAGATATATTGTAATGATATTGTGGAGAAATAAATACACAATCAAGATAAATTTAAGAAAACACAAATAACAAAACTTATAAACTATAACTAGAGTTTGTAGTAAGTCCACCAAGCAACTAATATATTAAAACTTTATAACCTACAAAAAATTAAAGTGCAAAACATGTCATGGTGTCCACAAAAATAATAATTTTTTGTTAAATATATGTTAAAATTTGGTGGTAATTTTTTTGGAAATAATGGCTTTCAAAACTTGAATTTTAAAATATTCATAAAATAGGGTAAGATTAAGATGTTTTTTTTTTATCATAATGAAAATTTAAGTTGTAAATGTTGATGATTGATTACACCTAAATGCAAGTTTAAAACTTCGATCTCGAAATTTTAATTACGAAAATCTTCAATTAGATGATTTGTAAATGTTAATTGTGAAATTATGATTAGACTAACTGTTACGAAAAACGAAAAAAAATATATGATAAGAAGATTTGAGATTTTCTAATGTCATAAATGTTAATCAAAATTTGTTAAGTTTGACATAATTATATTTTTATTAATATCGAAAGAATAATGATTTTGAGATCTTGTCTTAAATTTAATAGTTTGACATTATTATATTTAATATTTTAGGTAGAGATTAAAGTTGATTATGGTGATGCCGCAACTTTCATTGTGGTGTAGTGGTAGGAAGCTTGTGTTCTCTGCTTGAGACACAAGTTCGATTCTTACGGACAGCACTTTGGAAGGGGCATTGGCGATGAGGGGAGACTTGGGGCTGAAAGGTCACAAGTTCGATCTCTGAGCTCCCAGGTTTTACCACCCGGCCGCTCGCGGAGGTGGATTTTCCCTGGAATGAGCTCAACTGGTGTAAATAGTCCCCGGGTTTTCCGGGACATTCGTTGGCCGTTCAAAAAAAAATGGTGATGCCAGTTGAAAAAAATCATAGGTGGACACGTTAGAAAGTGGTCATGTGGCGTTCGAGTTATTCCTTTATTTTTCTTTCAACTACTAATAAACAAAGCTCTGACCCCCGTAGGAAGCCTATTGGGCAAACGGACCTCCTTATGAGAGTCTAAGGCAACAACAGTTGAACCCATTTCAAAAAAACCATCTCCGTAAATAGCCGGATGATAAAACCTGTTAGGATTAAGAATTAAACTTGTCATCTTTCAGTTACAAGTCTTTCCCTTATTCTTAGTTACCGCTGGAACCTGATGATAGTTAATTATTTATTTATGTGCATAGATAAAATATTTTCTAATGAAGAGGCTACGGTGTGAATCCCTGAAGTTTGACAAGTCAACAAGAAAAAAGAAATTGAAACAACAATTCCATACCAAAGCAATAATTCTGTACTTTTCTCTTCTTATTAATTAAACCGTGTAGAATTTGGTATTCGTTGGGACCACCCTCCCAAATTTCCTAGTCTTCCCTGTGTCCTAATCAATAGAGATGGCAAATATTTACTACTTATCAGTTATCATCACAAAACTTCCTAAATATCCTCTATCTCCTTTCTCCTCCACCACAGAGAAAACATGTTCAACATTCCTGGAAAACCCTTCTTCTGGTTCTCATCCTTGATTTTCATATACTTAATCAATACCTCCACCACCACCTTAGCTCAACCCGATTTCCTTTCCTACTTCTGCGAAAACGCCGCTAACTATACCGTAAACAGGACCTACCAAAGAAACCTCGACACCACCCTCGCAGCCCTACCCACCACCAACAACGGCTTCGGTTTCTACAATCTCACCACCGGCCAAGGCAACGACACGGTCCACTCTGTCGCCCTTTGTCGAGGGGACGTCAAACTGGATGCGTGTCGGAGTTGTCTTAACGACTCCATTGTTAAACTGCGCCAACTCTGCCCAAACCAAAAGGAAGCAATCGGATACTACGACTACTGTTTGGTGAAATACTCCAACGAGGTTATATTGGGAAAGACAGGAGTAAAGTTTTATGTCTATCTGGCTAACACCCAAAATGCAACGGATGTTGATCAGTTTAATAGCGACTTGGCACCACTTTTGAAGAAGTTGAGAGGTGATGCGGCGGCTGGCGGCCCTTTGAGGAAGTTTGCCAGCGGGAATGTGACGGGTCCGGTTTTTTCGACGATCTATGGGCTCGTGCAGTGTACTCCGGATCTGTCGGAGACACAGTGTAGTGATTGTTTGGAGGATATAATCAATCGAATCGCGTCATATTTTAACGGGAGAGTTGGGGGAAGAATTCTTGTACCTATGTGTAATTTTAGATACGAGAATTATCGGTTTTTTAACCAAACTGCTCGGGTCATCCCACCGCCACCGTCATCATCACCGCCGCCATCTCCGTCAATCCCACTACCAACATCACCACCGGGTATGATTTACATTTGGGAAAATCACCAAAATGACCAAAGTTGACCAAGAAAATTCAAAAATGACCACCCAGATTTATCCTAACTCAAATGACCCACCCAATAGAAACCAGCCACTTGTCATCTTGTCACCAATCACAATCTGACATGTGTCCTTAACCTGGCAAGTAGGCTAAAGGTGGAACCCACTCTCATCCAATAATCGTTCGACACGTGGACAAAAAGTCAGAATATTAGGCTTGGAACCAGCTTTGTAACCGGACCTCTATAAACCTGCCACGTGTCCTCCAAGTATCCTTGGCTTGAGCCACCACAAGTTTTTTTGGAGCCATGGCTTCCCACGAGTCTATTATGGAGCCGAACAAGTTGCTCAATTTTTTATTATATATTTTTGATACATGTTAACATTTGATTGGTTAGTGAGAATTTCTTTTTATGATACTAAAAATCTAACATAAATTTTTTTAATAAAATATAAAAAATAAAAAATTCCTTATTTTTTTTTCTCTATTTGTGGTGTATACTCTTGATATATTTTTGTATCCATTTTCGTTTCTTTATATTTTTAAGCTATTTCAATTACATGATAAATAGGACACAAATTTGTAACAAAGAAAATCATAATGCACTAAAAGACGACTTGATTGATCATATATAAGAACAATTTTCTATTGATAAATAATATGTCGTTTGTTCTTGAGTATGATAAATGTAAAATGATTTTATTACTTTTACAAAAAACTTAGGTGAAAATTCAAATTTTAAATCAGTTGTAGTTACCAACCCCCCCTACCTCTCCCCTACCTTTAAATTAAATAATGTTTTATAGTTTGCTACAGTGTAGTTACCAACCCCCCCTACCTCTCCCCTACCTTTAAATTAAATGTTTCAGAGCAACCCATCTAGAATAACTGCAATTACAGACCAACCCTTCAACTTTTAATCATTTTTTTTTTGATATCTTTACATTTTAAAAGTATTATAAAATATTATCAATTTATGAATTAGATAAAACCATTTCATGAAAGAAGGTTAAATTAATAAGAACAACTATACATATAAAAGTTATTTTTTTATTATAAGAAATTATTTAAAATAAGCTATTTTCTTAGTATCTTCATTTTAATATGATCATATTGTGAGTCTAGAATGCATACCATTTTGGTTATTATAATCGACCCTTATGACCCATGTTAACCAACCCTTTTAACCCGTTTTAATATACATTTTTTACTCGTTTAACCCATATTATATACGGGATAGTTTTTTGCCCCCGCTAAACAAAATTCCAGGATCCGTCAGTGCCTAAATGACTGCCTTCGTAATATGAAAACTAATAATTTGTGCAAGTCTAAAATATATAAGTTACAATGGATATAAGTTTAAAATAAATAAGGTTACTTAACGTAACTAATTAACCTTGCAATCATGACAAAATTGTATTACGTCAACCAAGATACATAATTAATTTCATAATATATAAAATTTATTTCCCAAAGTAATACATAAAAAAGAAAAACCAACTCACAATCAATAAAAATTTAAGATTTTTAACTTCAAGCTTCAATATATTGACATCATCTTCGTAGTTTCGCAGTATTTCAAGAGCTCTTTCAGATACCGGAGGATCAGCCCAACTGACAAATCCACAGTTTGAACCCTAAAAATATAAAGACAAAATAGGTGAAGAATTATATTTTTTTCTTCTTAACAAATGATGAAAACTAAGATACACTTACGGGTCTAGCACAACAATGAAAACGACGTCCTGGATTCGCAGTGGTGGAAGATATACGTATGGCCGTTGCAAACCCACAGTTTTTACAGATCACCATTTTCGTTTACTCTTGACGAAAATGGAGATAGATATTTGCAGATGAGGTAAAGGGGAGTAGGAGGGTACATATGTCTAAAGGGGGGATGAGGTAAAGGGGAGTAGGAGGGGACAAGGAGTAAGTATACTGTTTCTATAAGCCATATAAGCCATGGCTCCAAAAAAACTTGTGGTGGCTCAAGCCAAGGATACTTGGAGGACACGTGGCAGGTTTATAGAGGTCCGGTTACAAAGCTGGTTCCAAGCCTAATATTCTGACTTTTTGTCCACGTGTCGAACGATTATTGGATGAGAGTGGGTTCCACCTTTAGCCTACTTGCCAGGTTAAGGACACATGTCAGATTGTGATTGGTGACAAGATGACAAGTGGCTGGTTTCTATTGGGTGGGTCATTTGAGTTAGGATAAATCTGGGTGGTCATTTTTGAATTTTCTTGGTCAACTTTGGTCATTTTGGTGATTTTCCCTTTACATTTTCTTATTTACAGTCACGTCGTAATCAGTTTACTTTGACTGCACGTTAAAACGTTTTTGGCGCATGTAGTTATGTCGTAATCGAAGTTTACTTTGACTTGGTCTTTTTTCTTTTTCAACAAAATCAATTTACTTTGACTTGGTCTTAAAACCGTTCTTGACGTATAGACTCACGTCCTAATCTCAATTTAGTTATTGCATTTAGAGAAAAAACTGAATATTGATAAGGCTTTTCTAATACACGAGATGTACCAAATAACATTTGGTCAAATGGTATTTGAACTATGATTAGAATTAGAGCTTAGGGACTTTAAGGTTTCAAGTTTAAACATAATTTAAAGAGTTTCTTCTAAATGGTTGGTTTTATTCTTGGTAGTGTTCCTAAATGAGTCAAACATGTAATGTCAAATCCAATATGGACGATTAAAATCATATCCCAGAGAGACTCACTCGAGTATTAGAGATTTAGAAAAGTTCTAAACGCCAATGAAAAACAAAATGATGCCACTACTAACTTGTGTTGTGACCTAAATAATTTACTGAAACGTTTAAGTGAAAACATATATTTTTTTTTCAAACGACAGTAATTTCATTAAAAATAAACTAGTAAGATGTTAGGAAAAAAAGACATAAATGCAAAACAAAATAACAAGTCCAACATCGGATGGACCTCCTTGGCTAACTCGATTCCAAAGGATCAATAATTTTCACCTGTGAAGATCCACGAACCATCGACAAAACCTTCTAACCCTTGTCGCCTGTCTTCGCCCATTTTGAAATGCAGGCAACATGCTCCTAGCTTGCCTCATGCCAAACACACATATTAAAACTCCTTTCGCCCCATCATCCCTCCAACTTTAACTTCTATTGTCTTTATTAGAATAATAATAGGTATGCAAACAAATTCTTAACATTTTATATTTAGAGTTAACTTCTTTTTTGGTTCCCGAGGCTTATCAATTTTCTCACTTTTAGTCCACTTTTTAAAGAAATCGATTTAAGGGACTCACCTTTGGTTTTTTTTTCTCAATTTTGGTCACCTTTAAGAATACGTTCAAATTAATCGTTATGAAGGACATTTATGTCCAAATTAAACTCTAATTCACCAACTTAAAAAAGAAGTCGATATATCCAAAGGTGAATAGAGCTTAATTTGGACATAAATGTCCTTCATTTTAATGATTAATTTGGACGTATATTTAAAGTTGGCCAAAATTGAGAAAAACCAAAGGTTGGGCCCTTAAATCGATTTTTTATTAAATATTATACTAAAAATGAGAAAACTGATAAACCTCATGATCAAAAAGAAAGTTATTATATTTATTTATTTAGTTTTCTTCATACCCTCCCTATGAACCCATGGGTCACACCAGGAGCCCATTTGATAGTGATTTCCTTAGCACCATGTGCACACATCCGCATCACCCTTAAGTACAAGTATCCAAGCCTGCCTTTGAACATTGATTATTTATTTGTTTATTTTCTGTATTTTTTAACCCGTAGCATCTGTACATACTGCACTTAAGCTCCACAATTTCCTGTATTGCATTTCTTTATATCTATATTTTAAAATCTTGTTCTTTCCTTGAGATATTGCATGAACCATGTGAACCAGTTGTTCCAACCCATCCAAGTGTAATCTTCCGTTTTTTGTTTAGGCAGCATTCGAATCCCATTATTATCCCCCCAAGCTTAAGAAATGTGGAGCTTGACTGAGTGATAACGGGTCAACGGCTTACGACGGATAGTCCGTATATATCATTAGTTGTGATGACCAATTAAATAACAGCCCAGAAAATAAACAACAGGTTTAATGTCATGGAAATTGGTCATGCATGACGCCATGACTGGATTGACTAATAAACTTTGGCTTTGATTATTGATGGTTGGTATAAAACTCTTAACATGACAATGTGACTGTTCTAGGAAAATAGTGCTTGATCAGTTTAACAATAACCTTAATTACTCCACTTTGAGTTCAATTTACAACTAAACAAAAATTAAAAGAAAGGAATAAAATAATGAGCTTTGTTAATTAAAATTTTAACCTAAAGTTCATATATATTCATTGCTAACATTTCCTATTTTTTCAGGCAAAAAGAATAACACCACACGAACTATAATAATAATAACAGTTATTGTGGTCGCCTCCGTTGGTATACTAGTAGCATCACTTTGTATCATTATGAGATTGAGAAGGAAGAAAAGGCAAACAACTACTCCACTGGCCCCTGAAAGTGAAAACAGTAAGTTCTGCATTGCAGCTTGGAATTCATAGCTAGTAGAGGACTATGAGGATTAGTAGTTTATATTGTGTGCAATAGTCTTGTGTTGTGGTTAACACATTTTCACTATGACAAACACTTCTAACTTATATTTGTTTCTAATAGCTGAAAGTATGGATATTGGCACGGCGGAATCTTTACAGTACGACTTTAATACAGTGAAATTAGCAACAAATGACTTTTCTGAAGAAAATAAGCTCGGACGAGGTGGTTTTGGAACTGTTTACAAGGTATATTGTAAGCTGTTTTTGAAAATTATGAGTAAAACAAATTAAATACATTATCTATACATTCTTCATTTATACATGATTGTTAGATATTTATACAAAGATTAAAACTTCCTCACATATATAGTACACTTTTCATTATTACAAAGTGGTAGCATTTTTAAGTTCAAGGAAACATGAGTCTATAAATGAGATATTATGTAAAAATTAATACTCTTTGATATTACTTATATAGTTAATTATTCTATCCTATGGCGTTTAGGGTAAGCTTGGAAACGGTAATCAAATAGCAGTAAAGAGGTTAGCATGGGATTCTGGACAAGGTGAAGTAGAATTCAAGAATGAGGTATTGTTGGTGGCAAAACTTCAACATCGTAATTTGGTACGACTGCTAGGTTTTAGCATAGAAGGAAGCGAACGACTTCTTATTTATGAATTCATGCCAAATGCAAGTCTTGATCAGTTTATATTTGGTAAGTTCTTAAGAGCACACTCCTTTTGAAAACCCATATGTTGTATTGTATACAGGGTTGCATATTATATCTTAGTTGCAAATTTGACAAAATTGTCTATCAAATGCAATAATTGATTGGTTTATAGATTTCAATCTCTTAAAAAAAATAACTTTTTTATATTGTCACAGATAACATCATAAAAGTCAAAACACTTTGTAAAAGAAATGCTTGACGAATTTAACATGGGTAGCAAATGAAGTTTTCTTGTAACAAACAAACATATTTAGGAAATCATAAACAAACATATTCAGCAAATGTCACATAAATGTAAGGTTTTAGTGTAGTGAATATTTTTACTAATTCCCAATAATTGTTGTTTGTAGATCCAACTAAACATACAATTCTTGATTGGGAAAAACGATATAATATCATCAAAGGAATTGCAAAGGGATTACTTTACCTGCATGAAGATTCTCGTCTAAGGATAATTCATCGTGATATGAAAGCGAGTAATGTTTTGTTAGATGAACATATGACCCCCAAAATTGCTGATTTTGGCATGGCAAGGTTGTTTAAAACCGAGGAAACCCAAGAAAACACAAGTCGAATTGTTGGAACCTAGTAAGTACACTTCCTTTAGACGAAATTCGTGATGGAAACATTACCGCTTTCTAGAATTTCTCTAGTTATGCGATTATTTTTCACGCCGTTAAATGTCACAAAACTACATTGAAGTACGACGTCGATATAAATATACAAGCTTCAAGGTTAGCTTGTATTTGTTTAATCATCAAGCATACCAATACCATGGTTACAAGATAACATGGTACAATGCTTATTTATGCATTAGGAAATTTCCTTTCATGTTCATTATTACATTTCATTTCCAAAAAACAATCAAGACGTGTAAGTGTGAGTGGGTGTTGGTATTTGTTTCTACGAATGTAATTACTCACCTTTTTCTGTGTAATTTTATAGTGGTTATATGGCGCCTGAATATGCCATGCACGGTCAGTTCTCAGTAAAGTCGGATGTCTTTAGCTATGGAGTTCTATTACTAGAGATGATAACCGGTCAAAAGAACCAGTGTTTTCAAAATGGAGAGAGTGTAGAAGATCTTTTGAGCTTCGTAAGTATCCATTGTTTCTACCAAATCTAACAACACATACATACGGAAATATATTCAACTGAACTATTATGTTTTCCTCTTTAGGCATGGAAAAGTTGGAGGAATGGGACAGCAACAAATATAATAGATCCAACACTCAAGACGGGTTCGGGTTCATTACGTGACATCATAAGAAGTATCCACATTGCGTTATTATGTGTTCAAGAAAAAGTTATTGATCGGCCAACCATGGCTACAATTGTTCTTATGCTTAATAGCTTTTCTATCACGCTTCCCGTATCAGCAGAACCTGCCTTTTTCATGCGGAGTGGCATTGATCCTGAAATGCCACTCCTACAGGAGTACACTTCTTCGACAGGGAGCAGTGGTTTTGAAAAACCTAAAATATCAAAATCTAGATCAAGATCATCTCAATATTCCATAAATGAAGTTTCAATATCCGATTTTGTCCCAAGATAGGTATCTAGAACGCACTTGAAATGATATAAATGGTTTATTTCACTTAGAAACAATATGACTTTACATTAAGACTACATGTTGATCAAGAAGAATATGAAAATTTGGATTTCCTCTTGTAAAATAGATGTTGGATATAATGAATGTTTAGCTTTAAATGCATGACGACCATGTTTTTTTGGCAGTTTGGTTCTGGATTATATCTGAGCCCCACATGCAAAAGTATCATGTATCATTATGTTCGAGTACTGCATGTTACTAAGGGGAGGAGGTATGGTGGTAGCATGGTTTGGTAAAATCATGCTCACCAACCAATCATGATCCGCAAACTCAAATTTGGTGTTTTTAAAGCTATTTGAAGCCACACCACATGGTATGGTTGTGGTGTGGCTTGGTGAAGCCACATATCTGATTTTTTTTTTTAATTTAAACCACGTACTATTAAAATTAAACAATATTAAAATTAAACAACATTCATTAAAAATATAAAAAATTACAATTTAACAATAGCTTTTAAAAACTTACAACATTTATTAAAAAAAAAAACTAAGCATTCTCCTCCTCCTCGGTTAAAAACACTTCCATTGTGTTTTGAATGTGCTCGGTGATATCGAATCTAAGTTTAAAATGAGTCTCACTATCTCGCAATTTGAAAATGACATTCGGGTCGAGAACCCGGTTAACTAGCGGATCTCGAATGTGGACCGGTGATATAGTGATAACGGGTGTCGAGACCGCTACAAATAATCCTAAACTTAAACCTATAGATAGGGTAAGTAGGGTATCAATCCAGGGGAGTTGGTGGTCACTAGTGATTTAGAATTTAACTACCTAACTAAATTAACTACCTACACCTAGATTACTGTCACTAACCTAGATTGACCTAAATTAAACTAAACTAAACTAATCTAATGAATTGAACTAAATTGCCTCTTGGCTGTTTTGATTGGATTTGAAAGTAAACTAACAACTTAACTGAAATTACTAAACAAATTACTTATGCGACAAATCTAATCACTTCTGGATCCTGGTTGGCTACCGATCTAAACAAACCTAATTACTAACTAGTGACACATAGACATGCCCCCCAATTGCTTCCTTGACCTAATAACCTAGTTTCCTAATGGGCTGATTAGTCCTGCCGCAAGAAAGTGCTAGATCAATAAACAGTGGACCACTAAAACCCTAGATTACTAGTTAAATTTAACAATTCCGCATGCAGGTGTTCAACGGTAGCAAGTATTCCGGAACAACTAGTTAAGCAATAGATTAATCATAGAACGAATCCACCAACCAATCACCAAAAGCGGTTAGTGGTGGATTAGCCAAACATAGCTAATGAAACAAACATGATTACTATTAAAGATTGCATAAGAAACGATTACCGAATGATTGAAAGCTTCAAAGAATCTCTAAACAAATCTCCAAATTCGTATTCTACACCCCAAAAACGGCTGGGGGTGATTAGGGTTCGAATTAGAACTAAAACACCCTTTAAATGGGTTTTAGAAACAAAATAAATAAAATTCTGCCGACTTCGATCGTAGGCGTACCGCCGTAAAATGATTGGATTGGGGCGGTACGCCCGAACTTGCGAATTAACAATTTCAATCTGCCCTTCTCTTTTTCACGTTCACACTTGAGAAATTATTTACAGCTCACGTGACTTGCACCTTCTTTTCTTTACGTTGACAACAATTAATTCCAAAGCAATTCCGTTTCTCCATTTAGTGCCGATCCCACGTGGTCAAGACTCCACAAAACTGCCCTTCACGTTTTCTTTACATCCTGTGATGTTCATGGGCAAAAGCCCATTTCACATTTAAATTACATATGTAGGTCACGAGACACATATCAAAACAAATATTAAAAACTAATATTAACAATTAGAAACTAATGTTAACCTGTTAAAAGCGTTCTGCCTCAAGCTTAATTTAATCTTAATTCAATCACATCGTTTTAGTTTATTTATTTTCTCAACACACTAATTATTAAAACCAACTAAAAGAATATTATTTATACATAATTTGGTGTGTATGGAGACTGATTAATACAAAATAAAGTGTACATTTTAACCTCTCATCATATAGCAAGGCCATCGTCTTTGAGAGTCATGTTGTGTAGAATAATGACAGCGTACATAATGTTCTCCATTAGTTTTTTTTTATTGGACGACCCTTTCGATCAACTATTGTCCACTTTTCCTTTATCCGACCAAACGCTCTTTCGACGTCTTTTCTAGCCCCCTCTTATATCTTCTTCATCTTTTTCTATTTAATCTCAAAAGGATGTGGAAATGCCTTCAGAAATACCAACCAAGGGGGATATATGCCATCCGCAAGGTAATATCAACGTTTGTACTCTCGACCGTTGCAAACAAATGGCATTCTAGGTGCAACCCCATCCCATGCATCTCATTATTGAACAAAGGTGACTGGTTAAGCACGTTGATGTCGTTGTTTGAACCTGCAACACCAAAGAACGCATGCCAAAACCACATGGTATTGTGCCCTATACTTTCTAGGACAATTTCTCCACTCCCAATGAGTACAATCGATACTACCTATCATACCCGGAATACCATGTTTTCTAAATGGGCATTATATAAAAGAGTAATATCATGGCTAGTAGGTGCACACAAAAATTCATCTTTGTAAAGCTTAGTTATGGCAGCACAAGAATAGTGTAGGGATTCACGCGCAGTTCTTTTAGAAAAATCTAAAGATTCATCATATTCGTCGGGAACGTTACCGTATGCGAGTTGACGAATAGCCACCGTGCACTTTTGTAAAGGTGTGAAACTTTCCCTCTTCGCCGCATTCAAACGGGGTATGAACCACGGCTCGTTGTTTGTAATGTCGTCAACAATCTTCAAAAACAACCGTTTGACATACGAAATCGCTCTTTAAAAATTCCCTCATGGTAACGGGGATTTTCGGCGGAATAAAGTTCCACCAATCGTTGGTGACCGTTTTCACGATCACGGAAAATACGTCTCCTCCGTTTAGGAGCGGAAACCTCTTCTTGTTCTTCTTGTTGGATGACGTTAATACATAGGTTAAGGTAATTCATCGCGTCCTCGTACAAACCATCGGAGCTGCTTGACGAAGTCCCAATCTCGGGTGGTGGAATAAAGTCTTCATCATCGTAAAGACTCATTTTGTAGAGAGAAAGAGGTAAAAAGAAAGTGGTACAAGGTGTGGTTTATAAAAAATAGAATGGGTATATATAGTGGTTTTTTTAAAAATGTTAATAAGAAATAAATAAAAAAAGATAGATAGCCGTTGGCTACCAACGGTAACAAAAAAAACGGTCACAAGGGGCCGGCTTCTCCGTGCTTCCGGAAACCATTTGAAACCGCACATCTCGAGCCAAGAGGGTGAACCGGGTGACATGGTATGGTGAGCCGCAAGGAGCCATGCGGCTCCCTTGGAACCGCGAGCCGGCTCTTGTACCATACCGCCTCCCCTAAATATAAAAACAAATCATGAGCTTCTCATGTCAAAACAAACAGTACTAATTCGTATTAAGAGTGGGTTGTGTCATTTATACTGAAGTTAGAATGTTATACATTGATGTCATTGTTTTATCCAACAAGGTAACAACATTGAAGAACGCTTACCAAATCTAAAGATCATTGGCAATAATGTTTTTTCCTTTTTTTTCCCAAGTCATGACATTCATAATCATGTGTTTGATCATCCCACATTCATATCATCTCAAGTTCCTTTTGAAGTATTTAGCCATATCCTCTTCCATGTTTAAGACCTTTTTCTCGACCATGAAAACGTCAATTTCCTTTGTGATTTTCTTGATCATCACCTCCTTCCTCTTTTTATTATCCATATAATGCTCATCTAATCCTAGGTTATTAAGCCCACGACTACCATACCTATTGCTTTTACCAATTTGTTTATATTTTTGTGGTCATTCGTCGCGTCATGTATCTTTTCTTCAAATGCTTTTAATCATCATGTAGCCTCTTCAGTCATAAGATCTCTAAACTGTTACATAGAGGCCACAACTAACGTAAACTACCCGGAGTGGATCGAGTTAAAGAGTTTCCTTACCACTACCCTACTCTTCAAGTGCCGACCCACGACCTTTGAATTCAACTTTGCTACAAGTCTTGCGGTTTTCCTAGAAAAGTCATCAAGTTGTTCTTTATCACCCATTTGAAGTTTGTCCAAATCACTCCTAAGGGCTTTGAAGCCGAGCTTTAGCACCCGATAGACTCCAAGAAGGTGAACATTTGTAAAGTTCCAAACATCATTGACATATTTATCCTTCATCAATTCAAGCAGTGTGTCCTCCAGTAGGGATTGAAAGATAAAGGCTCTTGCTGTCACACCCCAACCGACACCGGAAACATCGAGGCATGGATAGATTGCCCATAAGTTGATGACAACTAATTTTGTGACAATAATTAATGAAAGCTGAAATTTATTGATAACATTGAAATGGTACAATACATGAAACAAAATTTATAACAAATACAATTATGTTATTAAACTAGGTCCAAACGTCCTATGTGATAGCATTTTGAAACATCAACACCTTAGCCTGCGACATGTATAAAATATAAAGGGTTAACTATAGATAGTTGGTGGGTAACCACAAGTTTGATACATAGCATATAATTAAAAAACATGTGTTATGTGTCATATGTAAGAAAACGTGAAACATAGGTGCTAGTGAATTGACAACTTAAATACTACACATAAACAAGATGACCAGTTATGTGATTTGATATTATTAGACTCATAAATATGCTAAATTTGATATATGGTTCCTAATTACGAGGTTTCTGGCAAACACCGAATCGTGTACCAAAATCACGTAAAGGTCGCGAATTGCTTTGTTTTCGATTCGAGTAATCCAATTTGTTTCCAAAAGGTTTTAATTAAGTAATTTACTTTGAAAAAAAATGGTTATTGATCATTTAAAACATTATTTGACGGTTTAGACATTCGAGAACACTCTTAAGGTTCTTATTAGTTCGAAAATCGGGAGACATGAAATCTCAAAACGAGTCGGGTTTCTTAATCGGGTAAGAAGCAAATGTTACAATTTTGCTAAACGATTTTCCATTACCATTCGAGTAAGTGTATTTGAGTCCCCCATGCTATATTCCACCAAGTTCGCTTGATAAATAATTTCATTGAAAACCGCAAAACTAGAATGATGAAATTCAGAGAAAAATTTGTCCTCCACGCCTCTTCTTCGTGAAAATCACATGCAAGGATCCACATACCACTAGGAGAAGATATAATGTCGATGGGCTTGACCCAAAGCTGTTTTTTTTAGCTCTAAGCCCCAAAGGAGAATAAACGTTAATGATAAAATTATTATCATCAAACTACACGTTCTCAGGCCCAAGATGTGGCCCGAAATAACCAGAAAGTTATTATCACCCACCCCACGGATATTTATAGAAAGAAAATCCATTAAGAAACCGGTTTAGCACATGACCCCAAAATAATACTCCGGATCTGATTATCATAACATGTGAGATCCATGTTGACGCAGAAGTTGGGATGAATAGTATCCAGGACTTCATTGGCCAGCGTGATATCTGCAAGGTCCTGGTCGCTAAAAGGAGCCCCATTAGATTCAACTTTCAACCCCTGGGAATCCGACAACGCTCCAATCTTCCCATCACCTTGGATTAAGAGCTGATCAAAACCAGCAAGTGATGGGTCCAAAGAGTGGGGATTCACCCTTCTGTTGAGATGAGAGAATCTGTGCTTCCTCTTCCTAGCTTTGAAATTAAGGTACTTGAAAGGGGATTTATTCAAGTCGATGCCATTAAGAAATGACCCAAAGTCAGAATCAGAAAGTAAGAAGCAAGGCTTTTGGATCTTTTGCGCTTATTAGGCCGGGGCCCAAACAAGGATTTGGCCTGGGATACAGTAGGAAAGCCAACGATAGGCCCAGAAGGGAAACCAGGAGGGGGTGGGCCATCCAGAGCTATACGCGCAGAATTTGAGGGAAGGCCCAAACAAGGAATGGGCTTCTAGTAGTTAAGTGCTTAAAACGAATTGTTGTGTTACATAACTAACTAGTTAGTGCCCCGGGTAAATACCCGAGGCTGTGATATAAAAAAGAATTAAACGAAGTAAAAGATGAAAGTTTTTTTTCAAATTTTCACTGAGAAATGAAGGAAATTGATGAATTAAAGTTATAGTATTGTAAAACAAATATGGATAATTTTTGTATGGAAAGAATTTTATTTTTTTATTTTTAATTATAAGATCTTTCATTTTTGTAAATACCATTTAATTTTTTAATTCAAAAATCTATAAAAATGACACATAAGCTAATCTTAGGTGGCACACCTTAAATTGTGCCACCTAGACATTAAAAACTTGTGTTTATTATATAGTATAGATATAGTGAGAGATTAAATTTTGTAACATTTAAGATGTGATATTTTTATCTTAGAAAATCTAGAGATTGTTATAAAAAGAAATGGATGACCTCAAAAAGATGTCCTAGAGATTGTGATAATCTGCAAGTCGTGATATTTTTAGGGTGTAAGCTATTGCTACACCATTTTATTTTAATTTTTAATTTCACACTACGTACCCTTCAAATCAATACTGGACGGTCATCCATCAAAATCTTGGATAGTGCTCTAACTCTTCAAAGTTTTACTTTCTCAACGCTTCATTAAATGAAACTTTGAAAAAGGTCAGCCATTTAAAAACTGAGACAGACATTTGTAAAGTTTAATTTAGTCAAACGTTAAAAAGTTAGACGGGTATCCAATACGTCTATAGACAACTATCTGTAGGCTATATGTATTAGCATACTCCTATATTCATCATACAAAATCTAAAAGTTGTTCAAATAAACAAATTAAATAAATATTTGTAGCATTAGGGTCTCAACTCTCAATAGAGAAGTTTCTTTATCGTCTATGATCTAGAAATGTTTTAGAAATGTTTGCTTCTCCACACTTGTGTTATGAACACAGACTTTTATTTGTTTGACTACTTTACTCTTCTAACTTTCATTTGACATTTAGTCTTCTAACTCTCATTTGACCTGGTCAATAGACAAATCTGGGCATAAATGTCCTGCATTTCCTTCTCCTCCTCACACCAAAACATGTACCACCTTACTAGAAAACTATTCTTCTGCTTGTTATCCTCCATTTCCATATACTTAATCAATACCCCCACCACCACCTTAGCTCAACCTCCTTTTCTTCACTACTACTGCGAAAACGCGGCTAACTACACACAAACCAGCACCTACCAACGAAATCTCAACGCCACCCTCACCGCCCTACCCACCACCAACAACGGCTTTGGCTTCTACAATCTCACCACCACCCAAGGCAACGATACGGTCAACTCAGTCGCCCTTTGTCGAGGCGACATCAGCCCGGATGCATTTCGGAGTTGTGTTAACGACTCCATTGTTAATTTGCGCCAAATCTGCCCAAACCAAAAGGAGGCAACCGGATACTACGACAACTGTTTGCTGAGAATATACTCCAACAAGTTTATATTGGGAAGCACACGAATAAGTTTGTACCATTTTCGACAAAACCGCCAAAACTCAACTGATGTGGATGAGTTTAATGGTTATTTGAGACCACTATTGACGAAGCTGAGAGGTGAAGCGGCTGCTGGTGGCCCGCTGCAGAAATTCGCCATGGCCAACACGACGGGTCCAGGGTTTTCGACGATCTATGGGCTCGTGCAGTGTAGTCCGGATCTGTCGGATATACAATGTAGTGACTGCTTAGAGAATATAATCAATCGAATTGTGTTATATTTTAACGGGAAAGTTGGTGGAAGAATACTTGTGCCTATGTGTAACTTTAGATACGAGAACTATCGGTTTTTTAACCAGAGTGCTCGGGTCATCCGACCGCCGCCACCATCACCACCGTCAACACCGCCACCAACTCCGTCAATCCCACGAGCAACAACGCCTCCAGGTACGATTTACATTTTTTTAATAACTGTCAAGTCGTAATCAGTTTACTTTGACTACGACGTAAAAGTTTTTTGGCGTATGCAGTTATGTCCTCATCTAAGTTTAGTGAACAATTATTGGATTTAGAGAATAAGATATTAGATTCGTTTTTAAAGGAAAATTGAATTTAAAAAGTGTATTGGCATGCATGGGTGTCCTTATCTTCTAGATGCAATGAATTCTCATGCGTGAGTCAACCATGACCATGCGTACATAAAAGTGACTAACTTTGATAAGGAAATAAGTGGGAAATAATGGTTGGAGTATCAGATTAGATCGGTGTACGTATTGATGATGGTAAATATCAAAATATGTGTAATGATATATGTTTAAATGTGTAATTTAACTTGGAAAAAATAGTTATATTGTTATTGTTGGTGGGAAAAAAAACTTAGAACTTCAGGGGGAGGGGAGGGGGTATAGTTGTGGCTTCCAACCCCTGACTTTCGTGGTTTCATGGCTTCCAGCGGCTACCAGCCTACCACACCACCTGCAACGGCTCCTTCTCCTACGGTTTCAATTTTGTGGTTTTACGGCTCCCATTAGCCGCTCCAAACCGAGAAAAAATGTGTGTGTTTGTGACCGTTACCATTCCCAATGGCTCTAGGCTTCATTTGGCAACCATACCCAAAAAAAAAAGAAGCTTTTAGACTTCAAAAATTTTTTTACTAGTCATTTAACATGGCATAATTCTATTGGGTAAGAGCTTTGAAGTCTAAAGCTTCAAAAGCAACCATACCCCCTAAATAGCCATGGTCCATGGAAGGAGCGAGCATGTAGCGGTTTTGTTGAAAATGGCACCAACTTTAATGGGTTCAAATTCCAACCGATGTTGATGAGTTTAATGGTTATACCAAGACATTTAGCCATGTCAAGGATAGGCTTAAATGCTACGGTCGAGGATGGTGTGAGAAGAAAAAAAAAGTGTGAATAAAATAAGGCTAACAGAAATACAATTAACTCATTCAATGAGCCCATCTATGAACTAGGTTTAAAATAATGAAAATTAGTCATGATTGAATTGACCAACCTACAGATTGGATGTTTAAGGCCATGCCGCCCGTAGTAGGCACCATCTCCTCTCCATATATACTTTGTTAGGGTGGGCGTTATGCTTCACGGTTCCCCCACAATACTCCACTACTCTATGAGGCTTCAATACCCTCTTCCACTACTCCCCTTTACGGCTCCAATTTTTTAGATTTACGGTTTTGTCAAGCCGTGAGAAACCGTGAGTTTTGTGTGGGGAATTAAAAAATCTTGAAGTCTTCAGGCTTCAACTTGAAGCCTTCCATACCCTAGAGAAACAAATTGAAGTCTTGAAGCTTTTCCTCTTCTCTCCATTCTCATTGGATGAAATTTTGAAGTTTTGAGGCTTCAAAGTTATCCGTACCGGTACCGCCCACCCTTAAAAACCAATTAAGTAACTTTTAAATTTTAACTTCTTTTATTTTTTATTTTGGTTTAAATCTCAGTGTGACCCTTAGCAGGATAATTTGTGTGTTAACTAGTAAATCGACCCGCGCTTTGCGGCGGGGTCGAAAATGCTTTTTTTATGAAAAGTTATGACAAAGATCGTTTTAAGAAAGTTTATAAACTTTAGACTTTATTTTGCGAATATATGTTTATCAGTGTCACTTAAGTATGAGTTAATTTTACGAACATAAATTCTAATACCAAATAATAAAATAACTTTGAAAGGACTTAACATGACATATTTTAGCTTATAAAGAATAAACTAATATGATTCATAAAAAACAATGTGTAAACCGTAAAGAAAAGCAACTGACATACAGAAAGAACTTATAGGCTCGGATTTTCAGTTCTTTGTAAAAGACTTAGCAGAGATGATCACAGTGATACAGAAAGAAGTTATAGGTTTAGATTTTCAATTTTTGTCAAAGAATTAGTAGGGGTTACAGTGGCGTTGCGATAAACCGAAGTTTTACGCCTCCGGACCACAACCATCGCCACCAAGAACATAAAAAAATCGTTAAATCATCATCGCCTCAAATAAAAGCACCGAGAACATACAGGTTCAGTTCAACGTTCTTAAAAAACCCAAAAGCAAGATTTATAAGAACGCCAACACCATCAGTTCCAACACCAACAGATTTAACAGAACTTCTGGATCATCAATCAGAGAGCTGCCAAGAGGCAAAATACCTTAAAATAGAATGGCACAGTTTCCATATCTAAACTTTTAGGCTCAAATATGGAGATCCAAATCATCATAGCCAAATATGTAGCCACATGAACAATCAATAACACCCAACAACCATCAAGTAAATACAAATCCAACCAAGAAACCATCGGGCAAGTTTCATCAAGTAAATACAAACTCATGCCTCGCCAAGTTTCATCAAGTAAATAGAAACAATCCGATAATATAACAAAATCGTGGCTCGGATCTGTAAAATATGAGGAGAAAAGAAGTGAAACTACACTGGCTGCAAATCCATGCCTTGCCAAGTTGCATATAACACATCTTTCTTAACTCAATCTGAGCAAACAAATCATCACAACCAATTTGTAAACACCCAAAAACCATCGAAAAGGTAATATGCGTCCAAAGGCATCGGCTGTCAAGACAGCCTCAAGACGTGAGTCTGCCATGTTAACCGTCGTTGTAGAGATTCATTGCCACAAAGGGTTATCAGATTCACCATCGCCATCGCCAGATAAGGCTCAGATCTACCAGATTCATATCGGGTCGATGGCTGCGCGCATGCACCTTGCCGTGGCCAAAAACGAAGATTAGCAGCTAAGATTTACTTGACGGCGGCACTAACGCCAACTCGTAAAAATCAAACAAAGCCAGAGCGATGTAACAGAGGAATTAAGGACAGAAACATCAGATCCAGCAAATCACGAACAAATCAGACAAATAAAAAGAAACAACATTGTTGCAAGGGATTTTACAGATAACACATAAAATCAACATCATCGTCTAACAACACATAAGAAACCCTAGCGTTGTTGTAACCAAGAAACTCAACAGCGCAATCGACGGCCACCATTAACCGACACTTTAGGTCGACGGTCGTACGCCGGCAACCAGAGCCGGTGTTCTACGGAGAGCAAGCTGCTCACGACGTCGTCACCTAACAACCAGAGCACCAGCCATCGGCGATCGGTAAGGAAGGTGCTTACGATGGCGGTGACAAACAACTGAAGCACCAGACCACCGTCAATCGATACATATTCAGTGAAGAAAGAAACCGAGTGAGTAGAGAGAAGTCAGAGAAAGTTGTGAATGTTAAGAGAGAGAAAGGAAAAGTCGGTTTAAAACCCACAAACGAAGTCACACAATTGAGGTGTTTCATACATATTGGACCAAACAACGAACACGTGTAGAATAAGCAAAAGAGGGTAAACCTCCCACCGCCCAAATTGACAAATGAAAAAAATACGTATGGTTCAAATAATAACTTTTGTGAGTAAAGTCAGCAATTCAAAACGTTATATAAATAATAAATAATATATGGAAAATATTGCCTGATTCGTTTATGGATAACCTTGGCTACTTCATTTTGAGTTCCATTCTATATTTAATAAAAACCATATGACCTAACCATGGCTTGCCATATTAAAGCTCATTTTTAATTTTTATATTTTTTAAAATTGTTTTTTAGTTATTTTTTATAATGACTTGTCATATAGCATGTTATAATTATTATGTTCAATTTCTATATTTTCTATTTTATTTTGGCAAATTTTTTTAATTCTTTCAAAATCATTTTTGTAAAGTGTTTAATTGGTTTTGGTTTTATTTCACACTGCCAATGTTTTAAAAACCGGTTTTTTAGTTGAACCGGAAAACCTTCCGGGACCGGTTCGACCGGTCGGACCGGTAAGACCGGGTGGTTGAACCGGTTAGGGGATTTATATATATTTTTTTATAAAAATGCTAATAAACTTGTACACCCCAACAAAAATAGTTAAAATACAATTATAATCCACTCAAAAATAATATCAAATATGTATTTCATAAGAAAATATAAGTTTTAAACTTTAAAAAATAATTTAAAAAAAAGTTTAAAAAAAAAACAGAAAACCGGTTGAACCGGAAAAAACCGGACAAAACCGGAAAACCGGCCGGTCTAACCCGGTCCGGTTAAACCCATAAAACCGGATGTTAAAAAACCGGCTAGGTGGCCGGGTGACGGTTGAACCGGTCGAACCGGCCGGTTCGAACCGGTTTTTAAAACCTTGCACACTGCTCACTTCTTTTAATGTTTGCACAAAAGTAATGAAGTATCTCTGATTATACAAAATGGGCATGTGCAACAGCCGCAACATCTAGTTGCTAACATTTTTCATTTTTGCAGGCATAAAGAATAACACAGCACAAATTACAATAATAATAACGGTTGTTGTGATAGCATTGGTTGTTATATTCGTAGCTTCACTCTGCATCTTTATGAGATTGAGAAAGAAGAAAAGACAAACGACTCTTCCACTGGCCCATGCATATGGACACAGTAAGTTCAACATTGCAAGTTGGAATTCATATTGTGGCTAAAACATTTCAGTAAGGCAACTTCTAATTGAACATTGTTTTTCATAGCCGAAACTACAAATATTAGCACGGCGGAATCTTTGCAGTACGACTTTCTTACAGTAAAAGCAGCAACGAATAACTTTTCTGATGAAAATGAGCTCGGACGAGGTGGTTTTGGAACAGTTTATAAGGTATATTCTTATATTTTTGAGAATTACCATACCTTTAGACAATAAACTTTTGGTGAATAGTGTAGATGTTGCAATTAAGGTGTGCACACCAAGATCTTGTATATTGTGGTTAACACAAAAAACTCATGGTCTTGTAGTCTAGTTGTTTTTCTGTTTCTTTTTGGCTTTTTTTAATGGTCTTGTAGTGTAACATCCCACATTGGTGGGGAGGGGAACTAAGCATGCCTTTATAAGGGTGTGGATACCTCCCCCACCAAGACGCGTTTTAAATCCGTGAGGGGCGGATGCCTGAGGGCATGCCGGCTGCCAAAGCGGACAATATCTTGGTGCGACGGGTCTGGGCTGTTACAGATGGTATCAGAGCCGGTCGTCGGCCAGTGTGCCAGCGAGGACGCTGGTCCCCTAAGGGGGGAGGATTGTAACATCCCACATTGGTGGGGAGGGGAACTAAGCATGCCTTTATAAGGGTGTGGATACCTCCCCCACCAAGACGCGTTTTAAATCCGTGAGGGGCGGATGCCTGAGGGCATGCCGGCTGCCAAAGCGGACAATATCTTGGTGCGACGGGTCTGGGCTGTTACATGTAGCTTAGTGGTTTATGGTGTTGGCCTCTTAAAAAATTGGTAAGTTATCAAATATGCAAATAAAGGGTCGATGTAGAACTTCTTCCCACTTTTCTCATTATTGCAAACTGATTACATTTTTAAGTGCAAGGAAACATGGTGTATAAATCAGATATTTTATAGTTGTTTATGTTATCATATGACATTTAGGGTATGCTTGGAAATGGCAATCGAATAGCAGTAAAGAGGCTAGCAAGGGGTTCTGACCAAGGGGACATAGAATTCAAGAACGAGGTTTTGTTGGTGGCAAAACTTCAACATCGTAATTTGGTACGACTGCTAGGTTTTAGCATAGAGGGAAGTGAACGGCTTCTTATTTACGAATTCATGCCAAATGCAAGTCTTGATCAATTTATATTTGGTATGTTTTTAAAAGCACATTCCTTTTGAATATCATAAGTTGCATTGTGAAAACAGAATTAAATCACATAACTAAATATTATACGTATATTGCGTTGTATATAGCAGCAAATGCGCCAGATTGTTTACCAAATGTAATCATTGATTGGTTTAGAAATGTCAAATTTTTAATAAAGGATCATATTTGTTATGTATCAAATGGTAATCAAGCATATAAGATCGATAAAGAGAAGAGAAGAAGAACTCAAAAAGAAAGAAGGAGATACTTTCCAATTCATCGATCTTATATGCTTGATTACCATTTGATACATAACAAATTTGTATGTTGTGACAAAAAACACCATAAAATTCTCGCACTTTACAGGAAAGAGCATAATGGCGCGCGATTTAACGTTGGTAACAAATGGCGTTTGGTTGTGGTGAATATTGTTACTAATTCTTGATTTTTGTTGGTGTTTATAGATCCAACTAAACGTACAATTTTTTATTGGGAAAAACGATATAATATCATCAAAGGGATTGCGAAGGGGCTACTATATCTTCATGAAGATTCTCGTCTAAGAATAATTCATCGTGATATGAAGGCCAGTAATGTCTTGTTAGATGAACATATGACCCCTAAAATTGCTGATTTTGGCATGGCAAGGTTGTTTAAAACCGAGGAAACCCAAGGAGACACAAGCCGAATTGCTGGAACCTAGTAAGTACACTTCTTTTGATAAGAAAATATTACAATTTATTAGAGTTTTTTTTAGTTATAACTCATGAACAAGTATACCTTCACTAGTACAAACTTGAGCAAAAGCTGCGGTTATTTTGGACAAAAGCTGCGGTTTGGGAACCGCAGCATTAGGTTGCGCAGCTTTTGGTGTTTGAGCAAATGCTGCGGTTCTCGTCAAAGAAAATGCTGCGGTCCTAAAACCGCAGCTTTTGCTAATTTATGAAGAAAAAAAATAAAGAATATTTTAATTAGTATTTTCCAGAAAATATCAATATTTTCTTCCAATAAATTGCATATAATATACATCATAATAACTTTTTAATACTTCTATAGTATAATGTTGAAAATTCTATAACATTCAAAACATATCGTTCAACAAAAACATGTATTCTCATACATTGAACGTTGTTCAAAATTTATCGTAAAAGCCTAACTAAACATGTATTCTAATACATCAAACCTTGAAAATCCTCAAACACCGTACAACTTTGTCATCCAAGTACTCATCAAGTCATAGACCATAAAGTAAAGCTCATCGGGCGAGGTTTTCTCTTCCGATTTCCGTATCTAAAACATATAAACAAAGTTGCTAAACTTTATACAAATCCTTTATCCGAATCATTTATCCGCTTATACCTCGATGCACCACACACAACACATTTATGTTTATCTGCATGCTCCTTTCTATACAATATACAATCATTTGGGCATGCATGTAATCTTTCAACTTCCAATCCCATCGAACACATCATTTTTTTCGCTTGGTATGTCGAAACCGGTAATTCATTGTCTTCGGGAAACATGTCATGCAAAAGCACTAATAGTATTGTGAAACTTAGATCGCTCCATCCGTATTCTGATTTTAACTTAAACAACTTCAACACAACATCAAGTTTGTTAAATTTAGAACCGTTATACAACGGTTTTTCTGCATCGTCAAATAGTTGTTGTAATTTTTCTTTTTCGGTATCACCCATATTAGTCTCCATGTCATGTAACATTTCATTTACATTTTCACTTGGGTCATATGAATGGCTATCATGGTCATCAACGTCTAACGAGTCATTGTTGTAAGTACTATGATTATTAATGTTTAAAGTGGTAGATGATTGACTAAAATTCAATATTGATTCTCCATGTCTTGACCAACAATGATATCTGGGCACAAAACCATGTAGCAACAAATGAAACTCTATATCTCCAGCACGTTCAAAGTACTTAAAGTTTTTACAAACAGAACAAGGACAAGAAATCAATTGATCTCCCTTTTTCACGCGATTTGCTTCTGCAGCCGTAATAAAACTTTGAACACCCAACCTATAAGTTTCAGATAAAGTCGAAGTTTGGTACATCCAAGTATCACGATCCATCTGAAATTCAAAACAAAGAAACGAGTGATGTAAATGTATGTAAACTGGTAGTCTAAGGCGATGGATCCTAACCCACTTTTTGAATATTCTATCTCATATGTATACATTTTAACGTGTTAACTATTTAAGAAAAAATCGGCAGCATTTCCCCTTAACTCCCCAAGTATGCGTATAAAACGCAAACCCGAAGGAGTAGGAGAAAATGTTGCCGATTTTTTCTTAAATAGTCAACACGCTAAAATGTATACACGTCCTAATGAGATAGAATATTCAAAAAGCAGTCCCAAAGGGGACAATCCAAAATTTATCTCTATTAGATAAATTTTGGACGGGTATACTCTAAAGGGTTCTAAAATACATATGTATTTAAGTACAAATGTACACATATTTATATTTGAATATATACAAGCATATATATATAATATTATACACACATCCACATACATCCAAATATATATATTTTTACACATATATATTTATACAAATATATAACTATTTAACAAATAAACACATAAACATAAAAAGTCTACAACTTAATTAGAATAAATTAAACAAAATTAAACTTGACATACCTTTACTTGAGGTTTTGTTGAGGTTTTAATAAGAATAACTTCAAATAATTTAATTTTCACCTTCATGTAAAAAAACAACCATTAATACAGAAGAACATTTATACATACTAAAAATTTACTTCCTTTAATAAATAACATACCTTATATGAGTTGAAAATAAGAAAATGAAGAAAATTGCCGTTTTAGAGCTCCATTGAAGAGGTTTTTTCAAAAAAAAAATCGAGTTAATGGGTGTAATGAAGAAGATGACCGTTTTTTTTATATATATATATAAAGGCAAAAGCTGCGGTTCTAGGAAACCGCAGCCTTTGCTCGCAAAAAAAACCGCAGCTTTTGCTTACCCTGCGCAAAATTCAAATTTTTTTGAAATCTATACCCAAAAGCTGCGGTCCTAAAGGAAACTGCAGCATTTGCTAATTATGAACCACAGCTTTTGGTAACTTTTCTACTAGTGCTTGTTTCATGCATCTATCTGTAATGTGCTCATGTTGCTACAAATTTGCTCATTCCTTTACTTTGACCAAGTATAAGATGCAAGATTAATACTCTGGAGAAAAGACAGATTAATTTCAGAAGCTATTGATGTAACAAAATTTGTAAAAGTACAATATGGATCAAAATATATATACAAGCTTCAAAGCTTGTATATATGTGTTTTCTCAGCAAGCGTACCAATGGAATGGTTATGGCATAACATGATACAATGCCTAAAACAAATTTGACACTCTTAAAAGTGTAGGTGGGTATTTCTTTTATGAAGGTAATTACTAACTTTTATTCCCATTTATTTTTATAGTGGTTATATGGCACCTGAATATGCTATGTACGGGCAGTTCTCAGTAAAGTCGGATGTTTTTAGTTATGGAGTTTTATTACTAGAGATGATAACAGGTCAAAAGAACCAATATTTTCAAATTGGAGAGAGTGTAGAACATCTTTTGAGCTTTGGAAGTATTCACCGTTCTACAAGATCTAAAATAACACATAAACCAAGCGGTCATATTGCTTCAAAATATATATTCAAATGAATTATTATGTGTTTCTTTTTAGGCATGGAAAAGTTGGAGGGATGGAACACCAACAAATATAATAGATCCAGCACTCAAGGTGGGTTCAGGTTCAATGCATGACATCATTAGAAGTATACATATCGCATTATTATGTGTTCAAGAAAATGTTACCGATCGACCAACCATGGCTACAATTGTTCTTATGCTTAATAGCTTTTCTATCACACTTCGCGTACCAGCAGAACCTGCATTTTTTATACGGAGTAACACTAGTCCTGAAATGCCACTCCTACATGAGTATAGTTCAAGATCACGACCATCTGAATATTCCATGAATGAAGTTTCGATATCAGATTTTATCCCTAGATAGGTATATAGAATACACTTTGAAATATGTAAATGCATTTGGTTTCCATTAAGAAACACAATGTGATTTTAATTAAAATCACATGTTAAAGAAAGAGATGAAATTTTTGATTTTTTTGTAAACTAAATATGTTGTATTTAAATTAAGATGTTAAATATTCGAATTGGATTCGAAGAATTCGATATTCGACTCCATTCGATTCAAAATTCACCGGTTTGAAATTTTAAATTCGAATTCGATTCGACTCAAAATTCGAATTAAGAATATTGATATATTCATACACACATATATATAGACTATATGTATATGTTTTTTGCAAATAAAAAATATATAAAGAATTATACAAATATATTAAATTAGTTTTTATTGACAATTTTTCATTTTCGCCTATTTAAATATTTTTAAAATTTAGCTATTTGAAATATTATAATTTGAAAACATGTATACTCTAATTCACGCCCATAAGTTTTTGTATTATGTTCTAATTCACCCAATCATCATAATTTTTCCAAATAAATCAATGGAATTATGTTCTATACTATTTTGTTGTGTAGATGTATAATAAAATTATAAATCTTGTGTTTTTTTAGAGATGTTAGTTGAACTTTTTAATGATAAGTTATTTGTCACGATAATTACTAAACAATAATGCTTTAGATATTGATGTTTTTAGCGTTAAACTAAACGTTCTCTAATTATAATGTTTCCACTTTGAATATCAAAATATGACTCTTTTTTTTCATTTGTTTCTCGGGTGTTTTTTTTTTACTTTTATACTTTCACAGATTTGTACATTCTACTAAAATAATTCTGAATTTATTCGAGTTGATTCGGATTCGATTCAAATTACTTCCATTCAAATTTGATTCGACTTGGATTCAGCCTTTAAATATAAATCAAATTCAAATCCAAGTTTTAAAAATTAAATTTTGAATAATTCGATTCGTTTGATTTGAGTATTCGAAATTCAACTCGTTGAACACCACTAATTTAAATGGGTAAGTATATCTATCCCCAAATGTGAACATCGCTGACATCATACTAGTGAATATAAAGGGTTAAATTAATTAATTTATACACCTATAAACGTGGAATAGAGTGTCAGTGATGTCTTGTTTGTCATTTTTAAAATATCCGTCTTATTAATTACTAGTAGTGTCATACGCCAGTTGACGAATTGCAGACGTGCATTCTTGCCAACAAGTAAATCATAATTTACCTCTTATGTCATATCTCTACTGAAAATATTTATAATTTTCTTCTAAATCTCTAGCTATTTGTCGAATTTGAGTTTTCCCCATGCAAAATTGGCAACTAAAAGTTTCGTCATTGTATGTTGATATATCACAAAAGTAATCTTTAACATAAACAATATTTTGTTTATCCCTTTTTACTTTCACGGGTCGTTTCAATTTTTTCATCCCATATCTTTTGTAATTTTTCATTATTCACTTTAATTTGTATATTTTAAAATGGGGTTGCTTTTTATTCTACGAATTGTAGCGACTAGAGAAATGTGTCTTAGCTAGCGTACTGGTTATTGTTTTTGTTGTTGCTAGCTAACATGCTCTCTTCGAATCCTGCTAGGTTTTTTTTTCTCCTTTATATATTTAAATTTTTTCATGTTTATTTTTCTATTTTTAAACTGATAGTATTTTGCTACAATATTACGGTATAAAAAGGGACTGATGAAAGACCAGCCCAGAGAGGGGAGATGCACCCTCTCAATCTTTCTATGGGGGTGCATATGAGATTTATTTAAGTAGAAACGTTTGTCATTAAAAAGATATCCTATTATCATAAGTTCAAAAGAAACGTTTGTCATTAAAAAGACATCCTATTATCACAAGTTCATATACTGCAATCTGCAAGTTGTAATATGTTAATATAAAAAAATGTTGACATGTCACAATTTCAATCTAATTCTTCATCGGTACATGAGCAACTAACGTGCAAGGAGGTTGAGGGACTGACTCAGAGTTTGGAGGCTTTAAAAGTTCAGATCATTCAGCTTACTCCCCTCATTGACCAATCAAAAGGCACCACGCCCATGGACTCCCCTAGGGCGGGTATGAGGTTTATTGGGAGGTTCAATGAAGAATCTCAATTTTTTACTCTCTCCTCTCACACACATATAAATATTTATATTGTATACTTGGTTAGTAATCCGTATACTACACGGGTTGAATTTAGGTTCATAATATTAGCTAAATATAAAAAACGATTAGGAAATTTGAAAATTATAAATGATATAATTCATTATAAAATATTAATTGATAATTTAATACATTAAAGATGAAAATTCTTGATTTATTTCCTTAAATAAACTTAAATTTTTGAGTAATTTATTAAATCTACATTATGTTTGCCAATTTTTTACTATGAAAATTTAATTTAAATAAAATTGATAATTAATCTTAATTGGTAATTTACTAGATTAATAATTGAATGTGGTTTTAACACGTGACAATGCTGATGTGTACACCTTAAAAAGAAGACATGTGGAAACCATTTTATTGCTTTATTAGGATTAAGATAAGATAAATAGGGTCACGTAAAAATTGTTACTATTTTAACATTAGGGTTAAAAGAGGCATGTGAGAAGAATTTGTTATAATTTATAAAAATATGATATACCAATATAGCATGATAATTAGACTTATATGTGGGGAAACCGTGGATTACCGTTCTGGGTGATCTAATGAACTTTTAACTTTGACTTTGAACTATGATATGATTTTTATTTGTTTGATATTAGTTTCCCAACTTCCTTTTGACTTGGTCAATAATACCGAATCCTTGCTATAAATCTCCATTATTTCCTTTCTTCACCATCACAATAACACAAACATGTTCAACCTCGCTACAAAACTCTTCTTCTGGCTTTCATCTACGATTTTCCTACACTTAATCAACACCACCACCACATTAGCCCAACCCTCTTTTCTTTACTACAACTGTGACGACACCGCTAACTATACACTAACCAGTATCTACCAAAGAAATCTCAACACCACCCTCGCCGCCCTACCCACCACCGATAACGGCTTCGGTTTCTTCAATCTCACCACCGGCCAAGGCAACGATACGGTCAACTCGATCGGCCTTTGTCGAGGCGACATCAACCCCGATGCCTGTCGGAGTTGTCTCAACGACTCTACCGTTAACTTGCGCCGGCTCTGCCCGAACCAAAAGGAAGCATCAGGATACTACGACAACTGTATGATAAAATACTCCAACCAGGTTATGTTGGGAACCACAGGAATAAAGTTTTATATCTATATGGCTAACTCCCAAAATGCAACGGATATTAATGCGTTTAATGGTGATTTGGCACCACTTTTGACCAAGCTGAGAGGTGATGCGGCCGCTGGCGGTCCGTTGCGGAAATTCGCCAGCGACACAACACCCGGTCCGGGGTTTTCTACGATCTATGGGCTCGTGCAGTGTACTCCGGATCTGTTGGAGACACAATGTAGTGATTGTTTGGAGGATATAATCAATCGAATCGCGTCATATTTTAACGGGAGAGTTGGTGGAAGAATTCTTGTACCTATGTGTAATTTTAGATACGAGACGTATCGGTTTTTTAACCAAACAGCTCCGGTCAGTCCACCGCCGCCGTTTCCGTCACCGCCGCCACTATCGTCTCCGTCAATCCCACCACCAACTACACCACCAGGTATTATTTAAATTTTTATATAATAGTCACTTTATACAAAAGTAATATATTTCGTGATAAACTTTAATATTGGGTCTACTTTGAATACGACTTGAACGTTTTTGGCGCATGCACTTCTGTCCTAATCTAATTAGTTTAATTCTTGAATTTGAAAAAGTCTAATATAAACTTTAAAACGTCAACTGTATGAATTGAACTAGCTAGTGTGAATTTAAAATGTAGCGGTGGGTGGTATGAAATAATGAGCAACTTGTTATTTTTTTATATTAAAAAGGATGTGGTGAGTGTGGCGTTTGGTGTACATGTCTTCTAGATGTGTTGAATTCTCATCCCTCATTCAACCATCAAAAGGTTTCTTATCCATCACTCAATCATTAAAAGGTGATGATCATGAATGTGTAATTTGTGTGATAAAGTTGACTAAGGAATTGTTTGATAGTTGCTAACTGGGTAAGAGCTAATTGGGTAAGAGCTGATTGAGTAAGAGTTGATTAAATAAGAAACTTTGATTGAAACTTGGATGTTTGATAGTAGTTTACTGGGCAAGAACTGACTGAGTAATGTATATAGTTATTTGTTTTTTATGTACTAAAAACATTTAAAAAAAAAAAAAAGAGATTGTGTCATGATTATATAAAATAAAAATGTTAAAAATACAAATAAGGTAATGAATTCTAAATTTAATAAAATAATATAAAATAAAATAAAACAAACAAATTATATTTATAAAACTGTTCGTCTAATAGGAAACTAAACATAAATATACAATTACAAGTTTTATATTTATTAGATTAGATGAGATTTTTTTAATTAAAAGTTAGAGTTTCTATGTCATGTCAGTTGTCAGAGCCACAATTACACATTGAATGAATAAAAAAAAAACAGTATATATTTATTTCATTTTCCTTTTTCTCTCTTTCTCCTGGTCTTCTTCTTCATTGAATGTCTTAAAGTTAAAAACATAAAACCTGCAATATAGGGGAGGGACTCGGTCACTGAATGAAAGATGAGGGACTCGGTCAGCCCACGACTGACTCGGTCAGAGCTAATATTGACACCATCAAACGAACGGATCACTTACCGGGTCAGTGATCAGCTCTTACCGGACCCGGTAAGAGGTTATCAAACAACCCTAACTTGAATAAGTCTCTCTCTTATTTGCTTTGATTCCGCATGACGCTCGTCTCGCAGCCTAGAAAGTGAGACTCGAGTTCCTATAACCCTGAATGCGTCAAGTCAAGCTTCCGTTCGCAACAACTTTATCCCGTCTGATGACACCATGAGCTTATCACCTATTACCACTCCTTTGTCAACTTATCATACAAAACTTAGGGTGTTAGATGAATCGAGTTTCAAATAATCGAATTATTTGAATTTTTATTTTTACTATAGATTTGAATTCGATTCAATTCGAATTAGATTGAGCTGTTTCGAATTTGGCGTCCAATTAGAAATCAATTCAATTCGAATTCCAGTTATGAATTTAATAACTTAAATTCGGATCGAATTCGAATTGATTTGATTAAAATTAACACACATCAAACTGTGAAATGACCAAAATCATAAATGTAACATTTAAAATACAAATTTAAACTATCCAATTGAAAATGTTAGTGTCTATTTTACAAGATCCTTATCAATTTTGTGCTATGCCTTCAAGAATATCCTCGTGTGATGGTCAATACAATAACGACTTGCCTCCAATAGTTACCCCCTTCTTGATTAGATCGCCTCCACCATCTAGCTAACAAACGTGCCATGTTTTCGTGGTTGATAAGGTTTGCCCCATTACTGGAAACATAACAAAACATGAATGATTCTAATACCACGATTAGGGGAAAGGGAACTAATCCTTCCTTAGAAGGGGCTTGATACCTTATCTACCATGACATGTTTTGCATGAGTGATGAACTCGTTCAGTGAAATTAAAACCGTTAATTTCTGAATGACAACCTCTCACGAGCAAAGATGATTGATTGGTGTGTTTCTCTTGCTCTTCCTCGCGGATTTCTCAATGGGTATTATGTGATAGGGATTTTTGTGAGATTTATGGGGGTTCCCATTTTGATTATGAGTGCAGTACTTATCCGAGATTCCCGCACATCATTATGATGATCTGTTCACATAATTGGTTATGGATGTTGATATTTCACCATTTCAATCTGATTCTTCATCGGTACATAAGCAACCGATGTGTAAGGGGGTTGAGGGGCTGATTTAGAGTATGGAGGCATTAAAAGTTTAGATCCTTGAGCTTTAGTCCCATGATTGACCAATCTAAAGGCACCATGACCGTGGACCCCCCCCTGATGATCGTGTTTACATACGCTTGTTAGTTTCAGAGTACGAAGATTAGGAGCCTACAACTAACAGTTGACCACAACCATGGAATCCCTCACCATGGTTGTGGTAAGGAATCTGCTTATGCCTATGTATATAGTTCACTTCTCATTTGCAATACAAACCTTTTCTACCCCTTTCTCTCTAGTTAGGACGATTTTTATCTATAATCTCCAGTAGTTCAGAGTTAGTTTAGTATTTATTTATTTTTTTTGTATTCTTGTTGATCACAAAGGATCAGGAAGCATTTTACAACAATCGAACTTTGAATTGTGGTTCATCCATATTTACTATTTCTAGTTTAATTGTTGACATCCCCATGGCCATTATTTTTTAACCTTCTGGTATCACTTAGGTGATATGACACTTGAAAATATTTAACTTTATTTATGGAATGATTTTCTTGTTATGTTGATTACTTCAACGTAGGATAATTCTTCATTGAATGCGAACTTTCTACTTCTTAAACTAAAGTAAGTAACCTTGTGCATGTTTTAAATTACTATGTTGATTTTGTCTTTTGGAGCCTATAGGAATCAAACTTTGAAATCACGGATGAACACTAACGAATTCATGATAAACTTGCAGATTTATATTGCATTCTTACGTATTGTGTTCGTCAATGGATACAGACTCGATGTGGGTATATAAACCCTTGTACGACAGTTTTTAACGTACAAACTATTCATACTAGACCCTTAACTATTAATAAATACATAACTTGACACAAACCATTAACTATCAAATATTGACATAAACTACCCTAAGTTTAGTTTAATGCCAACATTCTCCCCCTTAAACTAAACTTGGTTTAATTGAGATATTCAGATAATCTTGTCTTGCTTTATAAGAATCTCGGTTCGTCATCACAAGTGATATGTGACTCTTGTTGCTTGTCTTTCTGATTGTCTTTTCATTTTCTTCCTTCCTTTGCTAACTACCCATAGTCACTACATGCTTGACATCTAAACACGTTCTTGTCTCTATTTCCTTGATTACAACTAATTTTGATAAGAACTTGTATAGACGTGCTTTCTTCTTTCTCCTTGCTTGTCATTTTTGATATTGACTTTTGCGAAACTTTCTTGCTTATTTTGTTGTTTGATCTTGCTTACTTGCTAATTACTTGCTTTCTCGGTTCTCCTTGCTTGCTTGATTTTTCTTTCTTGCTTGAGTTTTCTTTCTTTGACTTACTTGATTGCACCACGAAGGTATTGTATTGCACCACTAAGGTCTTGCTTGCACCACAAAGGTTTTCTACCACTAAGGTGTTGCTAGATTTTACCACGAAGGTCTTGCTTATAATTTTACCACTAAGGTTTTGATTGTACCACACTGGTTTTTTTGAATGTACCACTAAGGTTGATTGTATTCTAACTTGCAATAGAAATTCCTAATCCGAAAATCTAATTCTTCTTATTCTAAATTGTGAGTGTCATAATCCAAACCAACATAAAGTTAGAAGAAATCAATTCTGCCTACAGGATTTCAATGCTTTGGTTTTGAATTCTATCTTCTATGACTTTCAGGCAAAAACTAAAAATTGTGTAATGCTTCTATTTCAATAGAACAGGAAACTAGTTTCTAGAATTTTGACTTGTTTGTGCAAACCTGAGAGTCGGTGTCCTGTGCAAACTTTAGTTTTCGATTCTGACTTCTTCAAAATACATGTGATTTTGATTGAGTATGGTCCGCACACCTATTTCAATCTATGAAATTTGATTGGTTAAATCTTCAATCTGTGTTTCCTTTAATCTCGAACAACAACTAATTTCATTTCGTTTTCGATTTCACGCATCTCACTTCTAATCCTTCGATTTTAATAGATGCCTTCCGAAATCGATTTCTGAATTTTGCACCCCTAGTTCTGATTGATCTTTTTTTTTATTATTCCGCCTTTGACTCGTGAATTGTAGACCAGATTCTATACGAATTTTTGATGATGGTTACCGATTTTGATGACGGTTGCCCGCGAATTTGATGTTCTTCGATTCGATTTCTTTTGCCTGTCTTTCTTCTTCTTGCGTTAATATATCGATTTCTTGCTTTTTCCTGGATTTGGATAATCGCTCACTGTAATTTTGGGTTCATAAATATTGTCTCTTATGCCTTATTTCAACTTTCGTTCGATCAGCGATTGCATAGAGAAAATCGATGCCTTTCTTAAACTTTTGATTGTTGCTTTTGATTTGGTGATTACACGGGGGAAATCGACGCAACCATTCTCCCTTCTTGATCGATTAACGTGGCTCTGATGTCAAATGTTAGGAATCAAACTTTGAAATCACGGATGAACACTAACGAATTCATGATAAACTTGCAGATTCATATTGCATTCTTGCGTATTGTGTTCGTCAATGGATACATACTCGATTTTGGTATATAAACCCTTGTACGACAGTTTTTAAC
This sequence comes from Deinandra increscens subsp. villosa, assembly GCA_039602395.1. NCBI lineage: Eukaryota > Viridiplantae > Streptophyta > Magnoliopsida > Asterales > Asteraceae > Deinandra > Deinandra increscens. Next base: position 97,832,944 of record JBCNJP010000017.1, on the reverse strand, counting down.
TTACAAACTATTCATACTAGACCCTTAACTATTAATAAATACATAACTTGATACAGACTATTAACTATCAAATATTGACATAAACTACCCTAAGTTTAGTTTAATGCCAACAGAGCCTACGTTCATGTTTTATATATCTATGTATATATAATGCTACACTAGGAATTGGGTAACAACTTTTACTTCGGGTTAAGTTATAAATGTGATTTCTTTACACTAAGAGTTTTGACAAACATTAGTATTGATCAGCGTTAAGATCTCTAACATATTATCTATATTTACCAAGGGATTCGTTGACACGGACTCTATGGTCACCTAACATAAGTTAAGAATCTCCTTTAGGTTTTGATCTTGGCTTGATCCCGTCACTACTCATGCCCCCCCTCTACTTCTAGTACCGTACCATCACTTTCTCTAATTCCTTCCCTAACATAAGTTAAGAATCTCCTTTAGGTTTTGATCTTGGCTTGATCCCGTCACTACTCATGCCCCCCTCTACTTCTAGTACCGTACCATCACTTTCTCTAATTCCTTCCCTAAATCACTATCATCACTCCCACCATCATCATCACTTCCATCATCCTCTCCAACACAACACCACCACCTCATCTTCTAACCGTCATCATATTTTCTCTCATCCTATGGTCACAAGCTCGATCTTGTTATCATACTCGACGGTATATATGATTCGCAAATCATGTTTTAGTTTATGTGTCTGCCACTCCTACCACTAAGCCTCTATTGTTTTTCAATAGCTTAAATATGGCAGGCACAATGGGATACTATGCTTATTTAGTTTGCTCTTTATACTCCAAAATATAAAAGCGATGGTAGTTTTAATTTGAACTAAGTCTCAAACTTAGTCCGTCCTTCACGATAACACCAATAACGTGTGCCATGCAACGAACGTGTAAGAATTGCCCCTCAGGTATTTGATTTTGTAACGTACCTTTAAGAAATGAAATTGCAATGTCATTAAAGGATGTGAAAAGTAATTGGTATTGTAACGTACCTTTTAGAAATAAAGTTGTAGTGTCATTAGAGGATGTGTTGTGAGTGGTAAGTGTTAAAACATTAGTAATGTCCCATTCCTTTAAGCACTTTTGTAAAATTCTCCCAGTTTCGTCTTCTTTAAGGGAATATATAGGCTTGAAGTTGATGATTCTCTTATGGTAAACCCGATTTTCATTTATATAATGTGTCATGATGCACATGTAGTTGACCCTCTGAATGGAGGTCCATGTATCAGTGGTAAGGCAAACCATTGTCTTAGTCATTGTTGTAAAACTCGCCTGGGGCGACCAGGTACTATCTGAGTACTCCCCGCCTACGCCTATTACTCCCCGAGTACTCCCCCATATTTTCCGAGTACTCCCCCAACTTGGGCTAGTACTCACAACTTCCCAGTCGACCGACATGGGATCGCCTAGCGACTTTTGCAACCATGGTCTTAGTATTTCCAAAGAAAGATTTCGAGACCGCCTTCTCCTCTAAAACAATCTCCCCACAATCTCTTGCAACTGTATGCCTACTTGGAACCTTAAAGTTTGGACACACTGTCCCAATAGGACTTTTAAACCCTTCATACTCTGCGGATGTAAACGGTAGCTCATCTAGAATTATCATCTTAGCAATGGCTTTGTGACTATTTTTTGCACTGAACTTCCATGTTTTTATTTCACTAGGTCCAGCCTCATCACCATCATTTTTTTAACATAAATATTAGTTTGACCTTTTAACTTAAAATCAGGGTTCTTGGGGTATGGCTTAGCGTGTTGTTTCAATCAGGTTCTCAGGGGAAACTCTTAGGGTAGTATTTGCGTTGTGCTCTTTGCGAACCGGTTTCCTCATCAGTAAACTTGTCATGATATTTCTACCATACAAATTTCGGTTGTCTTTCACCACCCTTTTTTCTTCGCACTTTTCTTCTTCTTTTCAGGTTGCTTTTGCTTCGCAACAGGCGGTGCCTTCCTTTTCACTCCTAGTCTTCCTTAAGACTCGTCTCTTGATAAATGCTCAACTTGTTCTGGTGTAGCCATCTAAAAGCAAAAACATAACATGTAGTAAACCATCTAAAAACAAAAACATAACAGATATAAACCAAATTTCATACCATAAACTGATTTGTAACCCATCATAATCGAATCATATTAGATAAACATGATAATTAACCGAATCGTATTAGACAAACATGAAAATTAACCAAGGATAGAAGTATGGATTAAAATCAATGATAATTAACCGAATCATATTAGACAAACATGATAATTAACCAGAGAACAAACATTCGATAACTTTCATTAGTTTAATCGAATATATGAACAAGATAATGTTGATTTAGTTTCTAAACAAATGAGTTATTCTTGAATGAAAACTATATACTGTTCATTATTCTTGAATGAAAAACTATATTGACCAAATCAACTTATATAAAAAAAACTATATATGAAACGTCAGGTGACTTTCTTTATGTTAATCGCATCGCAGCCTAGTAGACTACCGATTTGGGCCATAATATCGACACTGGACTCGATATGTTTAATTTGGGTTTGGGCGGCTAAAAAACTTGGGCCTGTAACCGAAATCGGTTTGTCAGGATTATGTGATTTTGTTGGTAAAAAACAGAGACCGAGATCGATTATATGTAAATCTAGGATCCGATAGGGACTGGACTGCACTTCGATCAGTTCACTTAGCAGGAGTTTTTGGGTCGGCTTCTCGGGTGGTTGCAGGAACGATTGAATTTTTAATGCGTTGGCGGCACAGCTTGTTGCTCGTCTAGGGTTTGTCATTCAAAAAGGGTTGGCGGCGCAGCTTGTTGCTCGTCTTTCCTACGTGGTTACTTGAGTCTTGTATGTTGGTTTTGTGTTATTAATATAAGATACTTTTAAGTGTGAAAAAAAAAAGGGAAAAGAGTCTCCTTGGACCGGGTGGTTGCGGAAACCAAAGCCTTAAGCTTCTTTTGGGTTAATAGTAGAGCTAAAGGTTGGAGTGTCGACTGGAAAGAATGGTGTCATATTAATTTCTGATGTAATTGTTCTGTTGGTTGTCGGTGTTGGTCTTAGCTTCTTGCTGGCCGGTTCCGTGTTTGAATAAAATCGCCGTTTAAAAAACAATCAGTAGTTCATAATTATTAATTTTTTTTTAAATTGTATTTTATGCATGTATATATCTAGTCCAACCTATTCATCCAGTAAACCAAGAAGACGTCCGGTGAACTATCCGGCTTGATCTAAAAACATTGTTGAGTGATGACAAGGAACCCCAAAAAATAAACTACAGGTTTCAGCGATGCATCTATGAACTAGGTTTATTATAATGGATATTGGTCATGATTGGATTGACTTTGTTAGAAACTAGGTTAATTTTTGAACTTTGGCTCTTTGATTGTTGACGGTTGGTATACAGCATGATAGTTTTTGTCTTATAAAAATATTGCTTGATTAGTTTACGGATAAACATCATGTATACAGTCATTAACATTTTCTATTTTTGCAGGAAAAAAGAATAACACCACACGAACTATAATAATAGTAACTGTTGTTGTGATGGTTGTCATTGTTATATTAGTAGCTTCACTTTGTATCTTTATGAGATTGAGAAACAAGAAAAGGCAAACGATTCCTCCATCAGCCCCAGAAAGTATACATAGTAAGTTTTACATTAAATGCATCATGGATTTCATAGTTACTAGAGCACCATGATGATTCATTTTTTATATTGTGTGCAATATAGTCTTGTGTTTTGGTTAACAAATTGTCACTAAGGCAACTTCTGACTAATATTCTTCATTTTTTGATAGCTGAAAGTATGGATATTGGCACAGCAGAATCTTTGCAGTACGACTTTCACGTTGTTAAAAAAGCAACAAACGATTTTTCTGAGGAACATAAGCTCGGACGAGGTGGTTTTGGAACGGTTTACAAGGTATATATATTGCTATTTCCTTTAACAATTAGGAGTACTATAAATAGATTATTTACATATAGTTTTATACACTACTTTGGAAAATACATAAAAGAAAATTTAAAACTTCTTCATATAAATTACTGTTACAACTGATTACATTTTTAAGGGCAAAACAAGTGTGTATAAATGAGATTTTTGATGTAAATTTCAAGACTCTTATATATTACTTGTTAAAAGGATTTGTATTTTATATATTGAAAAGAATAGTACAACTCTCCTAATATAGGAGTAAAACATACAAAATACACCCTAAGGATTAAAAGGAATACACAAGACTACCTATACAAACATTTAAGTGTTAATATCCCCCCTCAAGCGAATCGGTGGTGGACCAAGACGAAGACATGAGCGGAAGTGTTCAAACTGAGGGCGAGGAAGACTTTTGGTAAATATGCTCGCCACTTGGAGCTTGGTAGGAATGAATTTGGTAACGAGCTTCCCAGAGGCAACAAGTTCACGGATAAAGTGGTAGTCAAGATCAATATGTTTGGCACATTTGTGTGCAACTGGATTTTGTGTGAGAAACAGAGCGCTTTGATTGTCACGCAGTAATGTAGGCCGGTCAGGAGGTAGGGCATGGAGCTCTCTAAGAAGATGTGTAATCCAGACGATCTCAGCTGCTATGTTTGCCATTGCACGATATTCGGATTCATAACTGGAACGGGAGACAGTGGGTTGCTTCTTAGCACTCCAATATAGTACAACTCTCCTAATATTCGGATACCATAAAAGGATTTGTATTTTATATATTGAAAAGAATAGTACAACTCTCCTAATATAGGAGTAAAACATACAAAATACACCCTAAGGATTAAAAGGAATACACAAGACTACCTATACAAACATTTAAGTGTTAATACTTGTATACTTATGCTAGCATTCATTTGAGATTTAGGGTGAGCTTGGAGACGGGAATCAAATAGCAGTAAAAAGGCTAGCATGGGATTCTGGACAAGGCGATCTAGAATTCAAGAATGAGGTTTTGTTGGTGGCAAAACTTCAACATCGTAATTTGGTACGACTACTAGGTTTTAGCATAGAGGGAAGTGAACGACTTCTTATTTACGAATTCATGCCAAATGCAAGTCTTGATCAATTTATATTTGGTAAGTTTTTAAGCACTCCTCCTTTTGAATACCATAAGCTGCATTGTATAAAGAAAACATAACTAAGTAGTAGACACAAGCCACAAACTGAACCAAATTTCCTACCAAATGCAATCCTTGATTGTTTTAGAGATGCCAGTTCTTAAGAAAGCATCATCTTTTATATTGTCAAATATAACACTATAAAAGTCCTATTACTTTATAGCAAAGAGTAGAACTATGCTTAATAAAGTTAACATTGGTAGCAAATGACGTTTTTTTAGTAAATACTGTTTCTAATTCCGGATAATTGTTATTTATAGATCCAACTAAACGTACAATTCTTGATTGGGAAAAACGATATAATATTATCAAAGGGATTGCAAAGGGACTACTATACCTTCATGAAGATTCTCGTTTAAGGATAATTCATCGCGATATGAAGGCAAGTAATGTTTTATTAGATGAACAAATGACCCCCAAAATTGCTGATTTTGGTATGGCAAGATTGTTTAAAACCGAAGAAACTCAAGGAGACACGAGCCGAATTGTTGGAACCTAGTAAGTGCAATTCCATTAGATGAATTTTGTCATGGGGAACATTAACTTGGTAGACTTTTTCTTTAGTTATAACCCATGAGCAAATATACCTTGTTTTCGCGTTTATCTCTATTGTGGTCACGTTGTTGCTACAAATTTGCTTATTCCTTATCAGCAACCATACAAATATAATGGTTGCGAGATAACATGATATGCCTATTTATGCATTAAGCGGTGTTCATCATGATTATTCGGTTTCATGTCCAAAAAACACATTTCAAAATCGTCAATGCATGAAATTGTGGGTGGGTATTTAACTGTTTCTGTAAATGTAATTACTAACCTTTTATTTTACCATGTACTTTTACAGCGGTTATATGGCACCTGAATATGCCATGCACGGACAATTCTCTGTAAAGTCTGATGTTTTTAGCTATGGAGTTTTATTACTAGAGATGATAACGGGTCAAAAAAATCAATATTTTCAAAATGGAGGGAACGTAGAAGATCTTCTAAGCTTTGTAAGTATTTATTGTTTCTGCAAACTCTTAAACAACACATACCAAGCGGGTCGTACTTTTTAAATAAATATATTCAAATGAAATATCATGTTTTCTTTTTTAGGCATGGAAAAGTTGGAGGAATGGGACACCAATAAATATAATAGATCCAACACTCAAAGAAGGATCAGGGTCATTGCGAGACATCATTAGAAGTATCCACGTTGCGTTATTATGTGTTCAAGAAAACGTTACCGATCGGCCAACCATGGCTTCAATTGTTCTTATGCTTAATAGCTTTTCTATTACGCTTCCCGTACCAGCAGAGCCTGCATTTTTCATGCGGGGTAGCACTAATCCTGAAATGCCACTCTTACATGAGTACAGTTCTTCGACCGGGAGCAGCGGTTTAGAAAAACCTAAAATATTAGAATCAAGATCAAGATCATCTCAATATTCCATAAATGAAGTTTCAGTATCAGATTTTGTTCCTCGATAGGTACATTTGAAATGGTATAAATGCATTTCTTGGTTTCCATTAAGAAATACTATGTGATTTTACATTAAGGCCATGTTGAAGAAAATTATGAAAATTTGGAATTTTCCTTTTGTGAAATAGAAGTTGGTTTCATCAAGAATGTTTAGCTTAGATTTTTTTGGTTACTGTGATTCTGGATGATATATGAGACCCACAAGCAAACGTGCTTGGATAATCATGCTATCATCACGAGAGACTTCTTGTTACCAATAACAATCGGTCCAAGTCTAGGGGTATTGGGCCTTCATACCCATTGGCTAGTCGTGGCCCAAAATGGGAAACACATTTCGATTTGTTCCTTAGCCACATATTACAGCCCAAGCGAGATGGCCCATTAAGTGGGTCTTCATCCTACGACCCAATTGGTTTGCATTTAACCGGTTGCTATCCTACGGCCCAAGAACATGCTCAAAAGGGTTTAAGTGATCCGTAGGTGCTTTAATGAGCTTATTTGATGCTTAATGGGCTTTCTATGTATGTATGTTCGGGCTACATGCATGTGTGATGTGTGTACAAGTGGTGGAATAATGCGCGAAAAAATTTACCTTTAAGTTTGTATAATATAATATATCATTTTGTCGGTGTGGGTGTGACATCACATAGCCACACCGTTCTTCTGAGGTTTTCGGGAACCGTCTTTACCATCTTGATTCCATTTTTAGCACAATAACTAGTAAACTCTTTACTGATGTACTCCTATCCATTATCAAATATTAAGCATTTAACTCCTATCGTCGCATTGACACCATCAACAGGCACCTCCACCATATACAAAGTACCATTTTTGTTTCCAAGGGCAATCACTAGATTTCATCTGACAGCCTTCCAGTTTCCTTCATCGAATATAAAGTCATAACCATCGTTATCTAATTGTATGATAGAAATCAGCTTTCTCCTCAAATTAGGTATAATTCTAACATCCTTCAGAGCCCATGTAGTACCTAACGAGATCAACATCACTAATACTTGTGATGTCAAGTGCCATGTTATTAGCTAAACGAACTTTACCGAAGTTACCTGTTCGTATATTCTTAACTAACTTTGTACTAGAAACTGCGTGAAATGAAGCTCCTAAGTCCATAATGCATGACTCGACTGAGTTTTTAACACAACAAATAAGGGCATCATCTGATTCTTCTCCAGCTACATTGTTCACCTTTTTCTCTTAATTTGTTGATGGATTAGTACATTGGTTTCTAAAATGTCTGGATTCCTTGCAATTCCAGCAAGTTATATCTTTTCTGGTCTTCGACTGACTTCTTTTTCTTTACTTCGATCTGCCCGTCTGTTTACCTCCTCTTTCTTGCCTTCTACCTCTACCTTTTGTATTCAACAAAGTGCTACAAGATTCTCTAGAACTCTTTTGTGTTATATCTTCACAAATAATCAAGTTTCTAATCTCATTAAAGGTTAGCTTGGTTGTTCTGGACTACTAATAACAACAACCATTGTACCTGCCCAACTTTCTGGCAAAGACGATAATAGGAGTAGGGCTTGCACTTCATCATTGAACTTGATATCCATGGTAGTCAAACATGAGATGATAGAGTTGAACTCATTGACGTGTGCATTAACTGAAGCACCTTCCTTCATCTCGGTGTTAACCAATTTTCCGATGAGGAATACCTTGTTAGCAGTCGATGACTTTTCGTACATGTCGGACAAGGCTTTTAACACTCCATGAATGGTCTTTTCATTGACAACATTGTACGCGTCACTTTTCGCCAATGAAATTCTGAAAACACCCAAAGCCTGTTTCTCTAACATTTCTCATGCAGGGCCTGTCCTTTTATCAGGTTTAAAGGTTTTACCCAACATCCGAAGATGTAACTTATTCTAGAATAAAAGATCCTCAATCTGCATTCTCCAGAACCCATAATCTTGCTTGCCAAATTTCTCAATTCTGATCTTGTCGTCATTTCCAAACTTTTTGAGACAACCTGAACTAATATTCAAAATGTTTGCCCAAAAATAAACGTTCAATCGCAAAACTATTCACCCAGAAATACCGACTACCAAAAACGGTTTGCAAGATCTAGGTTAAGTTGACCAACTTATAAACTTTAGGGGTCTGTTTTGCTAAACTGCCAAACTTGAACTTCAGGGAGGCAAACTTGACAAACTGCTAAACTTAAACTTCAGGAGGTAAAGTTGACAATTTACCAAACTTTGATTAAAAAACCTTACAAAGCCAAGGGGCTGGTTTGTAAATATAACAAACTTCTGGGCTTAGATTTGAAAAATGGTGAAAGGATCCTTTAAGAAAAAACTGTGCATAGTCCGGCATGCACATATACAAACAAAAGTTTGTTTCTTAATTTGGTTAGAGAAAAAACTTACAATTTTTCTCTGTTCTTGTACCTATGCAATAGAGGCGACTGCCCGGACACCAATAACTCGGTCTGATCTTGTGCAATCCACAAACCTAAGGCTCTAGATACCAGTTGTACGTTAGGGGTATATGTAACACCCCTAAAGGTTCTACTAAAACCGGAGGTAAATTTTTACGATTATAAATTAGATGCGGTAAGCCCAGTTAGGCCCAATAGGCCCATTAAGTGATCTGCGGCCCAACAAAAGCCCAATCACTATAAACAATATTCAGATAAGTTTTTAGAAGTATTCTAACTAATAATTAAATAATTCAAGATGTTGCGAAAGGGATAAATTGATGAGGTATGGCAACATAGGCATATTAACACGGATGTTAATGTTCATCATAAAGATTGTTTGGATGATCACAAGTAAAGCATGTGTGCAGAAACGACAGAAGACACTTAACGCACGTATGTCACTCACAGTGACGATGAGATCAGTAAAATAAAAATAGAGTGTCTAGTATTGCCAGATAATTGATCATTGATTATCTGACTGTTAGAATTGATTACCATAAGAAATGGCACGACAAATGGTGAAATCGGTAAGCAAGACTATTACATGATATTAACGGGTATTAATTGTTTAACCGTTTGAGATAATTTTGTGGGTTTAGTGGAACTACAAAATATTTTTCTGAGTAATTACTAAGAATTATAGTCATAGAAATGTATTCGGTTCGCAAAATGATAAGAAACGATGCCCGCGTTGGATACGCGCTTTATACCGCGTGTTTAAGAAAATAATCATTAATCTATATATAATATGACATTTTAAACACTTGGAGAATGTTTACGAAGGTTTTATAATATTTAAGTTATATTAGAATTATCACGTTTCATGAACGAGACTTTTAATATTTAACGTGTTCGGATATCACGGTATAATACCTATATAACATTGGTTTAGTTATGATGTACTACAATTTACTTTTTGACTAAAAATACTATGTAGTACTCTTATTTATATTTATATCATGTAGTACATATACATATATATATGATGTACATACATACTTATACACACAAAGACAAAAAGAATGAAGAGAAGAGAGTGAGAGCCGTGAGGCTCCCCCATGTCCGGCGAAGTCCAGCAACGACCGGCGATGGTCCGGCCGGTCTTCGACCCTGGCCAATGACGGCGACCTTCTATTATTTCCCCTTTTTGTGTGTGTTTCCATCGAAGAAAAAGAGAGATCGAGGGAGAGAGCTTGAAGCCGGTGAGCATTTTCGGCGAGCTCCGGTCTCTGGCCAGCTCCTTACACGACGGCGGCTAGGGTTTTCTGACCCCTTCCTTCTTCTCTTTTCCTCCCTCTGGTACGAGTCCAAGACCCGTAGGTTGATTCTGTTTGCGTGTACGGGGGCCAGAGCGGCGGCAGCCGTTTACGACGGCTAGGGTTCCGCAGTGAAGGTAGCGGCGGCGGTTTTCCTGTGCGCCGGTGACCTTCCGCTTGTTCACCTTTTCTCCTCTACTTTTGGGTGTGAGTGTGTCGAGCAAGAACCGGGAGCAGGGGGGCTCTCCCTGTTTTTCTGGCAAATGATGGTGGCGGTGCTGCCATGTTCCGCAACTCCAGCGACCCCTTTTGCGATTCCAGCCCCCAATCGGTAAGAGATGATGATGGGTTTAAGTTTTACTCTCATTTACCTCTTGAATTAGATTTCTATACACCAAATTGTGATATGCATGTTCCCATCTTGATTATTGTAACAGATTTGGGGGTTTAAAGGTTGTTGTGATGATTGTTGGTAGATGATGACGATTTGTGTCGATGTGGGTGTCCGAGATCGAGGCTGTGGTGGCGGTGAACCGCCGGACAGCCGCAAGTTAGTGGTGGTGGTTGGTGTTTGCTGGTTATGGAAGATGGATAATGATGGGTCAAGACTGTAGAACTTGTTTTGGATGATTTGGAGTCGTTTTAGTGTTGGTCAACAAAAGTCAAACCCGAGCAGAATGTGGTCAACGTTTTTATATGGTCAAATGAAGTCAAATCTGGAAACCGAGCACGGATTATTATTCGTGGTGAAATTCTAAGCAGAAAGGACTATTTGCTCATCAGATTCGGACACTTTTGGATTTACGCTTAACCGGGTTCGATTCGCGTATCGACCGGAAGGTATACCGTGTCTTGATATCTCATAATTATTGTGATAACCTTCTACACAATAAAAACCCGTTTTGAAAGAACGCACGGCATCACAAAGGCTAACGGATTACTTAAAAATGACATACATATATAGATTTTGTAATAATGGAAATATTACAAATCTCAAAAGCTCGTGTGCAAGTTTTTATAGCACATGATGCTATTTATGGAGATGTCAGGTTTGGGACATAAATATATATACAATGAATCTGTTAGAATTTGGACTCTGGAAACTAGCAAAACAATTAATCAGTTTTGACTCGCCGGTTTAATACAAAATTTATGCTTAAGTCTTTGTAAAAATGTAAATGAGATAAAATTTACTTGAAGTTCCAAAGTTTAAATAATTATAAATGTTTAGTATTGCAGTATGCAACAATTCTAAAAACAGAATATTCGAGTTTAATAAATTATACGTAAAGCGGTCCATGACTCGCCCTTTTCCAAAAATCTGATTAAACACTACTCGCGAATCGCGAATGTCAAAATACTTAGTATTGCATTATGCAACAGTTTGAATGCATAATATTAAATTTTAATAATATTTGAGGTTAGGACAATTTATAATCAAGATGTCAACTGAATGTATATAATTAGGAAAATACCATAACAAGCATTGAGTTTATAAAATATAAAACCGAAATTACAGTCAAAACAAGATATTATTATAACAAATAGTCTTGTTATTGTATTGGCTTAGGTTGACTATATCGGTAATAGTCTGACCATCAAAGTAGATCATCACAGCTAAAGTTGCCAAATAAACCAGGTGAGTTCCGTATTAAAACCCTACCTCGTTATGTAACTGTGACAACCCGTCAGAAAATCAGGTCAAACCGTACTCTTTAACTATATTTATATACGTATATATATACATGTTTGACCAAATAGGTAATAATAGTTGGGAAAACTATACACCGAAACGTCCACACTTGACAAAGTTTCCACGTTTGTACTGAAAAATATCATAACAAATAGAAAGTTCTATCCTAAGATCGATGGAACTTCAATAACAAGAAAAATAAATAATAACAAAAACAAGAAAATATCCGAGCTCAAGCCGAAACGATAGAATCAATTATTTATTCCTTTACGCGATGTCGTAAATAAATAAAGTAAATAAATAAGTAAAGTTCTCCAAATAATTAAATTAATAACGAATTATAATTATACAACGACGTTGTGACCTCATAAATAATTTAGAATTTCATCCCGGTCGAAACGGTTCAACGGTTTGGTTTAAATTATCCGGTTACAAAATGTGGACCGACACGAGCCACACCGGCCTTCCAACCATAACTCTATTAATTAAATCTAGCAAAAACCATAAGGATCGATGGTCATTATTTTTGATTTCCCAAATCAATCAAGATATATTTATTTCTATAAAAACTATAAATAACTAATTAGACTTTTATAAAAATACATGACTAATTATCTAGTTCTTTTTTTTGAAAGAGTTATCTAAAAACCAACCTAAAATATCTAGTTTTCACCTTGGGTTAAATGGGTAACCTTAGTTTAATAACCTAGGGTCAAAGAAATCTGTAAAAGATTTCTCTTATCCACTTGAAGTTCTCTTCTTAAATTACCCTCATCACCAACAATTTCACACAACATCACCACCACCTCAACTCTCACAGCCACCACCTCCTCCGCCGACCCCCTTCTTCGCCGGCCCCTTCACCTGCCGGCGACCTTCCCCAGCCCAGCCGGCCGTCGCACCACTCCCCTCCCCGTCTCCTCACCCGACGCCACCCGCATCATCATCATCACCATCGCCACCGCCATCTCCTCTCTCTCCCTCGGCGTTCGACACCACCACCACCGCCTTCACCACCTTCGACGATCACCATCCTCACCGTCGCTGCTGCCACTGCTCCGATCGCCACCGCTGCTGCTACCGTCCGCCACTACTGCTGCTGCTCCGACGCTACTGCCGCTGCTGTTCGCTGCTGCTGCCGCTGCTGTTCGCTGCCGCTGCCGATCACCGCCACCTCCGATCGTCACCAAACACCGCCGCCACTACCACCATTGTAAGATTCGCGAACCTCTCTTTACATGCTTACGTAACCGGTTAACCCATGATGAATCTCGAGTCTTGATATCTAGTTCGGTTACGTTCGAGTTAAAAACCCACATAAAATCATAACATATCAAGTACGTAAACACCCGCTCGTTACTACAAAGTTGACACCTCCGAGTCACGATCGACTCTCGAAACTTATTTACTGTTATATTGGTGGTTTGGATGCAAATTGAACACTTGGGGTGATAACGATAGAAAAACGATCGAATTATAAACATTTATATTTATAAGTTTAACTAAAATTATTTAGATTAAAAGTGAATAAAATGTGATTAAATATTAATATAACTTAATATTTATCTAACGACTTTAGTGAAACAATGGTGAACAAACGGACAAACTCGGTTTAGGACGACAACCGTTTAGAAAACATATCTTAAACGACTCTCGGACTATTGACATAAAATAATATTAAAGAGACTAACGATCGAACGATATATATATATGTATAGTATATAATAATATTCTAACGGTCACTTTGTATTTATTATTGTTATCACGTTCTCAATATAGTTTTAATCACTCCATTAAATATTCGTTGAAGATCAAACATCCGATGCCATCACTCTCAACGAAACAGTCTTTTAAAAACAAACAAAACCTTTTTGTGTCCACACATCAATATTTAGGGAAAGTCTGCAATTAAAGGCATACCTTACCAACGCGTTTCGCTCACGATTTAATTAATCAAACGAGACTCGAAGTTATTATAAAATAAAAGAGGATTAATAACTATATATTTCTCTATATTATTTATTTCGTCAATAGATAATAATAATAAAATATATATCTTTAAATGTATATTAAAATATATATATAACTAAGTATATATATATATATATGTTTAAACATTTATTTTACTTATAAATCTTATTCGTAAAATAAATTGATCAAACTCTCGGCGTTTTACTCAAAGTATATCTTTTAAACGAATAACTACAACATACAAACGGAAACGAATTGTCAAGACTCGACTCAAATCATTGGTTAACCAGAACGTTAACCAATCGAATCAAAACCTGAGACTTGTTATACTACTATTTATAGGACAGCAATCGTCACAGCTTGTATCTGTTCTTTTCATCATTCATCTAAAAGAGGTGAGTTTCACGGCCCCTTTCCTTTATAAACTGTTTTATACTTTTGGGGGAGAAATCATGATCAAACAAATCTTTTTACTTGATATTATGGTATTACTGTTACGCTATTGATTATCTGTTCTTTCATACCCCTTCATAGTAATTTGCTAATAACATATTGCTACAAATCCCATCATCAATTGATTTCAATTAGTTCCTGTAACGAAACGATAACTAGTGAATAGATCTATTTGGGTTGACAACCCTGCCCTATCTGGTCGCTCCAGTTCTGACACACGCGGTAACAAGTCTGAGGGTACATGTCAGTTATATTATGCCATTGGTATTTCTTAGGGGAAGTTACCATCGATGGGTAAATCTGTTAAGTGTTTGAAATCAAGGAACAGGTAGATCAAAGCATCAAACGAGTAACCTTTATAATATCTTGTATATCTTCAACATTTTACAAATACATTTTGTAGAGTCTTAAACCTGTGAGCTCACCAACTTTATGTTGACCCTTTTCAAACTCATGTATTTCTCAGGTAAATGAAAACCGCTCTCGGCATGCAAATGGGAAGTCTATCAACTAATAGGACCTGCTTTAGGAATGGTGTCATGGTCGTTCCTTTTTATTAAATAAAATCATGAACAATCGTAATCATTATCGTATTTCATCTTTCAGTATTGTAATATATTATTGGCTTTTATGAATTCCGCTGCAACTTTAATAAATATTTCGATCTTTAAAATCTGTTAGAGGTCGTTCCTCGTAATCACGACTATGACCCCATGACGTCACATGCCCACGTAATCGGAAACATCGGGGTGTGACAGATTGGTATCAGAGCCGTGGTTATAGCGAACTAGGTAACAAAACCAAGAAAACCTAGACTATAGCCCGCTCTACGAGACTTCCATTTGCATACGAGACTTACTACAAACATCCTGAGGTACACTTATGAATATATATGTAATAACTCTTGTGTAGCTTTATTACTACTTGCATATATTCACATGTTTACACCTTACATCGATATGCACATGATTATTACTAACATTGTTTTGTCTTGGAATATTTTATCGCAGAGATGGCTTCAGATCAAGTCATCTGCATATCTTCCGAGGCAGAGCATTGTGATTCTACGCCAGATTTCCCTCCATTGGCACCTTTAGGCATAACACCCACTACTGCAGGTTTCCTACCCACAGGATCCGCCACTAGTGCCACCCCACGCCACACATCAGATGACACGACCCAAGGGCCTGCTGAGATAGCTCCCGATGTTGCTATTGCCCCTCCACCTCCCATACTTCCTACCACCATTGAGCCTCTCCCCACACCCGAGGACCCGGATATCTCTCCCGGCCGTACTAGGGCAATCGGGACCTATCGCCGTGTTCCTAACGGCGGTAGGCGGGGGTTTACGCCGCGGAAGACCGCGGGGCTCCCCAAGAAGCGTCCCGCTTCCTCCCAGCACCCTGACCAGCCCGCTCCAAAGCGGAAGCGACGGACCGAGGCCCGAAACCTAGGATTCCTGTTAGATGCCCTTCGGGAGTGGCGCATCAGCGAGGGACTCCCCAGCTCACACGAGGTTGGAGAGTCATCCGCGACTGCCGCTGCTCGTTCGAGCATTCCACCACTTACCAGGGAGCCTGTTACTGAGACAGTTCCGCTCCTAGTGGCCCGGTTATGCCGCCACGAGCACCGATTAGACACGATGGAGATAGATGTGGCCGAGATACCAACAGCTGAGGATCTTATGGAGGTAGAGATGCGATTGACAGGAGTAGAGGAGCTGCTAGACACTACCATGAGTGACTTAGACACAGTAGTAGGACATGTGACTGCTGTTAGTACTTTTGCTATCAACAATTTCCTTTTGTACCGTCAGCTAGAACAGCGAGTCACCACACTACAGGATTATGTAGCAGCTAACCAGACTTACCTCTCTTCTATCTTTCAGACCCTAGCCTTCCTATCACTCCCAGCACCACCAGGACCCCCAGGACCCCCAGGACCACCAGGACCCCCAGGACCCCCAGCACCCCCAGGACCCCCAGCACCCCCAGGACCCCCAGGGTACCCCTTTTAGATGACTCCTCACCAGTAGACATAGTCTACAAATTTTGGGCTTACTAATTATTCGGTTATGTAACTTTTGGTGGGCTTGTATACCCAAACACTTTCTATATTATCTATGAATGTTATATCGGCTGGTCTAGAACGTATGTAACCAGTGTAGCTAATCTAAACTTATGTAACCGATGTTTATTAGTAATACGATGTTTATATTATGACTATTGTTTGATTGTGACATTAGTTCTTAAACATGATGTTGCTATACATATATGTATTTATATATATATGCACTAATATTAAAAACTATATCATGTGAATCTCTATAGTAAAATAGGCCGCCCAGGCATAATACCAGAACCAGCAACAATGAACGCCACTGAAATTGAGGCCCTTATTACGCAACGAGTCGCCGATGCCGTCGCCGCTATTGGAGAACAACGCGAGCGTGACAGACAGAACAACCCGCACCCCCCACGGAAATATAAACCCCTAACAACGTCGTCACCGAGTGTTCTTACAAGGATTTCATGAACTGCAAACCCGCTACCTTCAAAGGCACTGAAGGAGCCGTGGGTTTAATCCGATGGTTCGAAAAGGCTGAATCTGTGTTTCGCATAAGCAATTGCCCTGATGGATACAAAGTGAAATATGCGACCTGCACGTTCATCGATGGCGCGTTAACATGGTGGAACTCCCACGCTGACGCCATGGGAACAGACCTAGCCTACGAGTTAACGTGGGATGAACTCAAGCAACTTCTGAGGGACGAGTACTGCCCGCGCGAAGAACTACAGAAGCTAGAAGCAGAATTTTGGGGACTAACCATGAACGGGTCAGATGTCGCCGGATACACTAAACGATTCCGCGAGCTAGCTCACCTTTGCTCAAACATGGTCACGCCTCTGTACAAGAAGATTGAAAGATACGTCTGGGGACTTGCGCCGCACATCCAGGGGAATGTCCTTGCATCCAAGCCAGCCTCTTTCCAGGAAGCCGTGCGTCTAGCACACAGCTTGATCTATCAAGCCACCCGCCAGGGTACAACCTTTCCCAAGAAGAATCCCGAAGTTAAGACCCCAGAAATCGGTTCAAGCAGCCCAACGGGAAGACAACCTGACAACAAGAGGAAAAGAGGATTTTGGAAGGACAGGAACAATAAGAACACTGAAAGAGCACCGGAAAGGAACCCGGAACCAGTAAAAGCTTATGCTGCAGCTGCACCTCCACAGGAACCAAGGAAGTCAAACTACACTGGCACCGCACCTCTATGTAACAAGTGCAACCTTCATCATACTCTCGACTGCGGAAATGTCTACTGTACCCGCTGCAAGGCCAAGGGCCACATCACCCGTGACTGCCCAAATCGCTCCTGCTTTAATTGTGGTACTGCTGATCACTGGAAGAAAGACTGCCCGAAACTAAAGAACCAGAATGCCAATCAGGCTAGGGGCAGGGCATTTGTGATCAACGCAGGAGAAGCCCGCCGTGACCCCAACACTGTGACGGGTACGTTTCTACTCAATCATCACTTTGCCTCCGTATTATTTGATACCGGAGCTGATAGGAGTTTCGTGTCTACCGATTTTAGTCAACTGTTTGAAGATACCCCTATTGCCTTAGACACTAAGATTACTATAGAGTTAGCAAATGGTGATTTAATAGAAACCTGTAAAATCTACAAAAATTGCTCACTCGAGCTCTTGGGCCACGCTTTCAACATCGACCTAATGCCGGTTGATTTAGGAAGTTTTGACGTAGTCATCGGAATGGATTGGCTATCCAGAAATCTAGCAGAAATTGTTTGTCACGAGAAGATAGTGCAAGTGCCGTTAGCAGACGGTAGTACCCTTCGTATCCAAGGAGAAAGAAGTGGGACTCCACTGAACCTCATATCCAGCATGAAGGCACGAAAATTCCTTCGTAAAGGATGTGACGCCATCCTAGCCCACATCACGGAGAAGAAGCCTAAGGAAAAACGCATTGACGATGTACCAACAGTCCGCGAATTTCCAGAAGTTTTCCCGGAAGATCTGCCCGGTTTGCCGCCCCTTCGACAAGTGGAATTTCGTATCGATATGACGCCCGGAGCCGCCCCAGTCGCCAAATCTCCATACCGCCTCGCACCATCTGAAATGCAGGAATTAGCAAACCAACTCCAAGAGCTACTTGATAAGGGATTTATCCGACCAAGCCACTCTCCTTGGGGCGCACCTGTTTTATTTGTGAAGAAAAAGGACGGAACCTTTCGAATGTGTATCGATTACAGGGAGTTGAACAAACTGACGGTGAAGAATCGTTATCCATTGCCTAGGATTGACGATTTGTTCGACCAACTCCAAGGATCCAGCTACTACTCCAAGATCGACTTAAGGTCCGGTTATCATCAACTCCGCGTACGAGATGAAGATATACCAAAGACAGCTTTCAGGACGCGCTACGGTCATTACGAATTCCTAGTGATGCCATTTGGATTGACCAATGCGCCAGCTGTATTTATGGACTTGATGAACCGTGTATGCAAACCTTACTTGGACAAATTTGTTATCGTGTTCATCGATGACATCCTGATCTACTCACGTAGTATGGAAGAACATGAACAACATCTACGACTTGTGCTGGAGTTACTCAAGAAGGAGAAACTGTATGCCAAGTTTTCCAAATGCGATTTTTGGATACGAGAAGTACACTTTCTGGGTCACGTAATCAACAACAAAGGAATTCATGTGGATCCAGCCAAAATAGAGGCTATCAAGGACTGGAGTGCTCCAACGACCCCATCAGAAATTCGACAATTTTTGGGTCTTGCGGGCTACTACCGTAGATTCATCGAAAATTTCTCCAAGATAGCCCAACCCCTAACCGCGTTAACTCAGAAAGGACAAGAAGTTCGTCTGGTGTACGAAGGCCGAAGAAGCTTTCCAACTACTGAAACAAAAACTATGTGATGCACCAATTCTATCGCTACCCGATGGGATCAAGGACTTCGTAGTTTACTGCGATGCCTCACATCAAGGACTGGGATGCGTTCTAATGCAAAGAGACAAGGTCATCGCTTACGCCTCACGACAGCTCAAGATTCACGAAAAGAACTACACTACGCATGATTTGGAGCTAGGAGCCGTTGTCTTCGCACTGAAAATCTGGAGACACTACCTGTATGGAACAAAGTGCACTATATTCACTGATCACAAAAGTCTCCAGCACATTTTTGATCAGAGAGAATTGAATATGAGACAACGACGTTGGGTTGAATTGCTTAACGACTACGAGTGTGAGATCCGCTACCACCCAGGCAAGGCAAACGTTGTGGCAGACGCCTTAAGTCGGAAAGAACGAGTAAAACCGCTTCGAGTACGAGCCCTGAACATGATCATTCGCTCCAACCTCACGTCACAAGTTCGTGATGCCCAAGTTGAAGCTCTCAAGGAAGAAAACTTGAAAGAAGAAGGACTACGTGGCATGGAGAAGCAACTGATGGAAAAACCCGACGGTACTAAGTACTTCATGGAGAGACTATGGGTACCAAACTTTGGCGGGTTGCGAAAACTAGTATTCGACGAAGCACACAAATCCAGATACTCCATTCATCCAGGAGCAGATAAAATGTACCACGGACTGAAGGATCAGTTCTGGTGGCCCAACATGAAGGCCGAAGTTGCCACCTACG
Organism: Deinandra increscens subsp. villosa; assembly: GCA_039602395.1. Taxonomy (NCBI): domain Eukaryota; kingdom Viridiplantae; phylum Streptophyta; class Magnoliopsida; order Asterales; family Asteraceae; genus Deinandra; species Deinandra increscens. The sequence goes on along the minus strand of JBCNJP010000017.1, from coordinate 97,812,875 downwards.
TGGGAAAATGCTTAACGTGCTCAAAGGTTAAGGCAGAATACCAAAAACCCTCTGGATTACTAACTCAACCAAAGATTCCCCAATGGAAGTGGGAGGAGATATCTATGGACTTCATCACTAAATTACCAAAGGCAAGATCTGGATGCAATGCTATTTGGGTAATAGTAGATCGCCTAACGAAGTCAGCTCACTTCCTACCAATCAAGGAGACAGATAGCATGGAAAGACGAACCAAGATCTACATGAAGGAAGTAGTGTCGCGACATGGTGTACCTATTTCTATCATCTCTGATCGCGACAGTCGTTTCACGGCAAACTTTTGGAAATCCCTCCAGAAAGCTCTAGGTACTCGCCTCGACATGAGTACTGCCTACCACCCTCAGACAGACGGTCAAAGCGAAAGGACCATTCAGACCCTCGAGGACATGCTACGTGCCTGTGTGATAGACTTCGGACCTAACTGGGATGAACACCTGCCACTCGCAGAATTCTCCTATAACAACAGCTATCACACGAGCATTCAAGCTGCTCCGTTCGAGGCACTGTATGGGAGGAAATGTCGATCGCCCCTTTGTTGGACTGAGGTTGGCGACAGCCAGCTAACCGGCCCGGAGCTAATTTTCGAAACAACCGAAAAAGTGGTTCAAGTACAAAATCGCCTCAAAGCCGCTAGGGACCGCCAGAAGAGTTATGCTGACAATCGCAGGAAACCATTGGAATTCAAAAAGGGTGACCGAGTCATGCTTAAGGTATCGCCTTGGAAAGGCGTCATCAGATTCGGGAAACGAGGAAAGCTAAACCCTCGATACATCGGCCCCTTCAAGATCATTAAGAAGATTGGCCCAGTTGCTTACAGACTACGCCTGCCTGCCGAACTCAGTAACGTTCATAACGTCTTTCACGTCAGCAATCTGAAGAAGTGCCTATCGGACGAAACGCTCATCGTTCCTCTTGACGAAATTCAAGTCGACGAGACTCTCCACTTCGTCGAGGAACCAGTAGAAGTCTTAGATCGTGAAGTCAAAAGACTAAAGCGTAGCCGCATACCCATTGTCAAGATACGCTGGAACTCTCGGCGAGGCCCAGAGTACACCTGGGAACGCGAGGACCAGATGCGCCAGAAATATCCTCACCTCTTCAACAATGCCGCATCCACCAGTACTCAGAATTAAATTTCGGGACGAAATTCTCTCAACTGGGGGAGAATGTGACAACCCGTCAGAAAACCAGGTCAAACCGTACTCTTTGACTATATTTATATACGTATATATATACATGTTTGACCAAATAGGTAATAATAGTTGGGAAAGCTATACACCGAAACGTCCACACTTGACAAAGTTTCCACGTTTGTACTGATAAAATATCATAACAAATAGAAAGTTCTATCCTAAGATCGATGGAACTTCAATAACAAGAAAAATAAATATAAAAACTAACTTTTATATTTTCCAAACCAGCGTAGTGAGAAATCACGCTAACGCTCGACAACGCTTAATCGAATATTGCTAAATTTTAATCTATTATAAGATTAATAATGAAATATCCGAGCTCAAGCCGAAACGATAGAATCAATTATTTATTCTCTTTACGCGATGTCGTAAATAAATAAAGTAAATAAATAAGTAAAGTTCTCCAAATAATTAAATTAATAACGAATTATAATTATACAACGACGTTGTGACCTCATAAATAATTTAGAATTTCATCCCGGTCGAAACGGTTCAACGGTTTGGTTTAAATTATCCGGTTACAAAATGTGGACCGACACGAGCCACACCGGCCTTCCAACCATAACTCTATTAATTAAATCTAGCAAAAACCAGTAAGGATCGATGGTTATTATTTCTTGATTTCCCAAATCAATCAAGATATATTTATTTCTATAAAAACTATAAATAATCTAATTAGACTTTTATTATAAAATACATGACTAATTATCTAGTTCTTTTTTTTGAAAGAGTTATCTAAAAACCAACCTAAAATATCTAGTTTTCACCTTGGGTTAAATGGGTTAACCTTAGTTTAATAACCTAGGGTCAAAGAAATCTGTAAAAGATTTCTCTATATCCACTTGAAGATTCTCTTCTTAAATTACCCTCATCACCAACAATTCTCACACAACATCACCACCACCTCAACTCTCACAGCCACCACCTCCTCCGCCGACCCCCTTCTTCGCCGGCCCCTTCACCTGCCGGCGACCTTCCCCAGCCCACGCCGGCCGTCGCACCACTACCACCTCACCCCGTCTCCTCACCCGACGCCACCCGCATCATCATCATCACCATCGCCACCGCCATCTCCTCTCTCTCCCTCGGCGTTCGACACCACCACCACCGCCTTCACCACCTTCGACGATCACCATCCTCACCGTCGCTGCTGCCACTGCTCCGATCGCCACCGCTGCTGCTACCGTCCGCCACTACTGCTGCTGCTCCGACGCTACTGCCGCTGCTGTTCGCTGCTGCTGCCGCTGCTGTTCGCTGCCGCTGCCGATCACCGCCACCTCCGATCGTCACCAAACACCGACCGCCACTACCACCATTGTAAGATCTCGCGAACCTCTCTTTACATGCTTACGTAACCGGTTAACCCATGATGAATCTCGAGTCTTGATATCTAGTTCGGTTACGTTCGAGTTAAAAACCCACATAAAATCATAACATATCAAGTTACGTAAACACCCGCTCGTTACTACAAAGGTGACACCTCCGAGTCACGATCGACTCTCGAAACTTATTTACTGTTATATTGGTGGTTTGGATGCAAATTGAACACTTGGGGTGTATAACGATAGAAAAACGATCGAATTATAAACATTTATATTTATAAGTTATAACTAAAATTATTTAGATTAAAAGTGAATAAAATGTGATTAAATATTAATATAACTTAATATTTATCTAACGACTTTAGTGAAACAATGGTGAACAAACGGACAAACTCGGTTTAGAGACGACAACCGTTTAGAAAACATATCTTAAACGACTCTCGGACTATTGACCGAAAGTATTATAATAATCATGATTAAAGAGACAATAGGACGGATCGAATCGAATATATATATGTATATGTATATTATATAATATTACTAACGGTATATACACTTTGTAACCGTTTATGTTTTATTGTTCTATCAAACGAAATTGGACTAGAACATTATTTTATTTACGTTTTCGATATCATTTCAATTATCCATTAAATATTCAGTTGAAGATCAAACATCCGATGCTATCACTCTCAACGAAACTGTCTTTTAAAAACAAACAAAACCTTTTTGGTGTCCACACATCAATATTTAGGGAAAGTCTGCAATTAAAAGGCATACCTTACCAACGCGTTTCGCTCACGATTTAATTAATCAAAACGAGACTCGAAGTTATTATAAAATAAAAGAGGATTAATAACTATATATTTCTCTATATTATTTATTTCGTCAATAGATAATAATAACTCGAAAATATATATCTTTAAATGTATATTAAAAATGTATATATATAACTAAGTATATATATATATATATGTTTAAACATTTATTTTACTTATAAATCTTATTCGTAAAATAAATTGATCAAACCTCTCGGCGTTTTACTCAAAGTATATCTTTTAAACGAATAACTACAACATACAAACGGAAACGAATTGTCAAGACTCGACTCAAATCATTGGTTAACCAGAACGTTAACCAATCGAATCCAAAACCTGAGACTTGTTATACTACTATTTATAGGACAGCAATCGTCACAGCTTGTATCTGTTCTTTTCATCATTCATCTAAAAGAGGTGAGTTTCACGGCCCCTTTCCTTTATAAACTGTTTTATACTTTTGGGGGAGAAATCATGATCAAACAAATCTTTTTACTTGATATTATGGTATTACTGTTACGCTATTGATTATATGTTCTTTCATACCCCTTCATAGTAATTTGCTAATAACATATTGCTACAAATCCCATCATCAATTGATTTCAATTAGTTCCTGTAACGAAACGATAACTAGTGAATAGATCTATTTGGGTTGACAACCCTGCCCTATCTGGTCGCTCCAGTTCTGACTCACCGCGAAACTAGTCTGGGGGTACATGTCAGTTATATTATGCCATTGGTATTTCTTAGGGGAAGTTACCATCGATGGGTAAATCTGTTAAGTGTTTGAAATCAAGGAACAGGTAGATCAAAGCATCAAACGAGTAACCTTTATAATATCTTGTATATCTTCAACATTTTACAAATACATTTTGTAGAGTCTTAAACCTGTGAACTCACCAACTTTATGTTGACCCTTTTCAAACTCATGTATTTCTCAGGTAAATGAAAACCGCTCTCGGCATGCAAATGGGAAGTCTATCAACTAATAGGACCTGCTTTAGGAATGGTGTCATGGTCGTTCCTTTTTATTAAATAAAATCATGAACAATCGTAATCATTATCGTATTTCATCTTTCAGTATTGTAATATATTATTGGCTTTTATGAATTCCGCTGCAACTTTAATAAATATTTCGATCTTTAAAATCTGTTAGAGGTCGTTCCTCGTAATCACGACTATGACCCCATGACGTCACATGCCCACGTAATCGGAAACATCGGGGTGTGACAGTAACAGTTTCGGGCCACAAACAATCATTGTGGTGCAACAGTTACGTGCTATACTGGTTATCAAAATGTGTGTCTCATGAATGTGCAAAATGCTACGTAACTAGTATGCTAGAATCGTTTGGTGCATGTGTTGTAACCCGTAATCTATATTATATATATACATATATATATATATATCTTACTGGTCGTATTCTAGTCGTTCATGTAGAAAAATGGTCGGACCAGTAGCACGGCTAAAAATTTAAATAACAGGTCAGGGCGCAGCTCACCAACAACGTCATGTTGTTGATACCAGTGGTTTAAAAATTTTACAGGTATTTAATAAGAATCCAATAGACAAGTGACTCCACGATTTATAAGAAATAGTGATCAGTAAAGACGTCAAGAACCGTCGGGCCCAACGAATAGTATTCTGTTAAGATGATAAGTCAAGACTTATTATTATCATATTTACTTTTAAGATTGTAAAACTTTGTAGGCTGTCTTTAAATAAATAACCTGTTGTTTGATATTATCATATTCTGTTGCTTCCGCGTGTATCTGATATCGACATCCTGTTTTCCACAACACCTCCCCCGTCCCTGACAGGTGTTGCGGGCGGGGTGTGACAGTATAGACACGAACGGGTTGCACACGCTGATCACGAATCACACAAACTCAAGCAAGAAAAATAAAAACACGAGAGTTTACGTGATTCGGTCTAAACTGACTTACACCCACGGACTAACTAGGGCTTTATATTAGATATAATGGGTCAGGCCCAACACCTATCGGGTAAGCCACCACAGCCCAACAAATATGTCAAATAGTTTCCTACCAGGTTTTTTCCGTTGAATCGGTTTTTACCAAATGCGTAGGAAAACTTTTTTTTTAACGGCAATTTGGCTCAGCGGTGTACCGGGACTGGTAATTACCCTGGACCTACCCACTGTCCCGAGTCCGAACCTCATAGCGAGGGAACCCAGGAGCGCCCATTTGCACCATCGGGCGGGAACCGGGCAAGCCCGTAAACCCTCCCTTGTGACTCAGGATCAAGCAAGCTCAATCCTTCATTGCCCACCAATATCTCACAAAGTGGTGTTAGTGAGACTAGAACCTGGGTCTCTTCAACCACAAGCTTAGAATTTAACCAATACACCAACTTTGCTTGATGCGTAGGAAAACTAACTAGCAAATTTTTTTTCCAAGAACTGTTTATACTTGTCAATAAACAAATACATTCTTACACATATGATATATAATGGTAAATCCTTGATTTATGACCAAGGTATTCACTTCCAAAATATTACGAGTCCATATATATCTAAACAATCACAATAAACGGAAATCATCATACATTCATACACAATTACAAATGCAATACGATATAAAGTCGGAGCTATATATAGTCGTACAAGTGTGACAAAATGTATATATATAGTAAGCTTAAAGCTGAGCCAATTGGCGGATATCCATCGGATAAGCATCCGAGGGTGACTCCGCACTGTAAGATCTCCTGCCAACGATCACATTCCCAGCTTCGCTAGGGTGAAAAGCGTCCCAAAAGAGATGCTCGTCTCTATTCGGACAAGGCGTTTGACCTGGTAGACAAGTGATTTGCCCATTGTTTTTTCCTACTCCACAACATCCAGCATTTGTCACAGTGAAACCTGTATGTTTTAATAAAGAAAATAAAATAAAGTTTCTTAAAGAAATGTACCCTTATATCCAACTTATTTCATCTAAGATCACTGACCGTAAGATTGAGGGCTGTCAATGATGTCTTGGAAAATGCCATAATTGTTGATATAGATGAATTTTGCATCGGGTAAATCTCGGTTGAGGCTATCGACAAGAGATCGCAGCATGTTGTTGAATATTTGATTCGCGGAGTTGATTTTTTGGACACAAGTAGTTCCATCTTGGCTGTTTTGAGCCAATGCATTTGGACTACACCCAATCTGTCCTACACCATTCAACACAAGTTTCCTTGCTCCATATCCATACAAATCCTGATCAAAGTCCGAAATTTAAGGTTTTTAGTATAGGGAAAATCATGACAATAAACATGTTAGCCCCAACTTTAAAAAAAAAAAGTTGGGTCAAACATGTTTATATAGATGCATCAAGTGTTACTCTAGATTAGATGTGCTACTTACTCTTATTAGCCCAGAATATTGTTCAATGAGAACCGAAGCATACTCCTGCGGCGTATATTGACTGCTAGTTTGATAGTAATTAGGCATGAAATAGTTGTTTAGATAATCGTTGCTTCCCAATCCGATGGAGTATATACATTGTCGTAGATGATTCGCGGCAGAATCTTCATCTCCAAGTATATCTACCACTTGTGACACCGTATTTTTGTAATTGTTTACCTGTCCGCCGAAGCTAATTCGCGCACCCTGTTAAAGATAAATGCAAAAACATATAAAAGATGTGAATTCTTCATCTTATGTTTTGGAAACACACATTTTAAATTAAACTTTAAACAATATTGTGTACTTACCAATTGTTGTCCGGTTTCATCTCGGATTCCTGCTGCTGCTGAGGCGTAATTCACACCGTTAAGTACCTCACTACCCCCAACATTCGCGTATGCTGGAATATAATCATCAAAGCCTAGAAGCTCAGCTGCATATATATGAGGGAGTTTCTTGGTTAGCAATTGGTATATACGGTCATGCTAAATTTTTACTTAATTATAAATTTATAATTGATAATATGAAGGCTAGATTGCATATATAGTATATGACAATTGGTTTTGTTGTATTGTTCTAAACTGATAAGTTCAAAACTATTATGTTTATTTGCTTATGCTGTTGAATTTTTAATTTTATAGAAGATTATAACCTGTCACCATGATAAATAAATGTTAATGTTTTGAAATAGACAACCTACTTTTTGTTTCTCTTTTCTCATCATCTTAAAACATGATGGAGACTTTATCATACGACACTGATGTAACACAATCAAGATTTATTAGTTTGAGTTTAATACTTTAATATGAACGGTTTCTAATATGATTAAATGGGTCAGGTTGTTCTGGTCAACATGACTGATTTGATCACATGGTGTTTACTGTTTATTTTTATAATTTTGTTGCATAAATTATTTTATCTAATGGTTATTTATTTTGTTCAAAATATACATGTTCAACAAAGAAAAAGAAAAAGAAATGTTACTTATTTTTTTTTTTGGGTTAAACGGATCAACCATAAATATGTGTAATTTCATGTCTGATATGATTTTATCATCACGTAAATTTCTTGATTCATGTCACGTTTGATCCGTTAAACCATAAATAACGGGTCTGTCACACTAATATTTTACAAATATATAGAAATTTTTAAGATTTTTTTTTTGAACGGCATATTATTAATCACCAAGGAAGCCTTGCTAGCAAGATACTAGAAAAGGCACCACACCAAAAAAAATCCCAACCAGCCCTCCACCCCATAATCTCAATCCAATTACGCTTACCAACAGTATCAACAACTGTTTTGCCATTGGAAAACCTTCCTGTCGGGCCATCAGGGAAATCAACACCATACGGCGGGTAATTCGCTCGAGCCAGCGACGCAATACGATTATTATTCCCATTATCAACCAACGAATCTCCAAAAATGAAGTAACATGGAACCTGAGGGTCAGCATTAACCTCATAGAATAAAATCATGTTTAATGCTAAGATTGTTGCGATTACATGCAGAAGTAACCATCTTTTTTGCTCATCACTTGCCATTTCTAGAAATGCAGCAAAAGTGAAAGCAAGATAAAGAGGGGTTATTAAGAGCAAAAGGTCATGAGAATAGATGAAGTGAAGTGAGTGATGAGAGTGAATGTGAAGATCGCTGTCTATTTATACACATAAAAAACCTGTGTTGTGTGTGTGTTACTATGTGTAGAAATGAGGGAGACGACGACTTTTGTGTATTTATGGTTTTTTACAGTTGGGAAGATGGATTGGTGCATTAATTTCACGCGGACATTGTATGGGTTTCAGAAGGAAGCAGTAGTTTTTGTGCTGACCCAATGAGCTATCCTCAGTTATTCATTGTGACCTACTTTAATGACATATAACTAGCTAGATCGAACTTATTGAATCATTGAAATTCGAAACTAATGAACTAGTCCATCTTATCAAATAGCATTTAATTTAATGATTAGTATATTTAGCATCTTCTTAGACTATCCGTAGTGGTCAAGCCTCTCCCTCGGGCGTTTTTCATAATGTGGCATCCTACGTGACAAGGGATTTAAAAACTAATGTGGTGTAATGGGATAAAGTACATTTCAAGTCCCAACATCATTACACAACTCACACATCTCCCCCCCCCCCCCCTTCAGGCATGAGAACTGCCACGCCTTAGACCAATTTTTCGATTTAGCCCCCCCCCCCCCCCCCCCCCGATAGTGGTGCGTGAATGGGCACGAAAAGTGGATTTTCAAGTCCACTATTGATAACCTTAGAGTGGAAGGGGTGTTTTTGAGTTCAAAAGAGATGGTAGTGAATTCATATATATGAGCAACACCGCAAGTGTGGCGAGATCAAGAGAGATCAGGTTTGATGGGTTCATGAACCCACGCGAGATGAAAGATTGTCGTTTAAAGGTCTGATTTTCGACGATTACCACTATAAAGATTAACGTCAATTGCAACGAAAATGTCTCCGCTAATGTGTTGTTGCTAATGCCTTATTGTCGGCGCTAATGACCTAAATTTGTCGCTGCTAATACTCACTCTCCCATATAACATATTTTTCTCCATATTTCCAGCGTTTCCAACTTTTTCCAAATATACACCTTATAAAAACTGAAAATTTTTCAAATTAATACCAATGACGTACACAAAATAATAAAAGTACATAAACCCTTTGAGTTGTTCAAATATCTTGTCAAACATAAAACTAGTGATCCATAATTCCATATCATATCATCATTCGTCCACATCTTCCGTATCATTTTCATCGCCTACATTTGACGCCTTATCCGAAGCCATAAATTGAAACAAACTTGCAATTTGAGCTTACAAAATAGGTATGTATTATAAGACCGATCGTAATGGGCGTCGTAGGGGGCTTTAACCGGCTCAAAACGTCTCCATAGCGCCCCATAGCGCCCGGGCTCCCACCCCCGGGGCGCTATGGGTGTTTTTTGTTCCCTGGGCGTTGCCCACAAAACACCGAACGGGGCTAAATTTGAACGTTGGATTCGAACGTTGGGGGGGGGGGGGGGGGGGGCAACGGCTAGAATAGCATTTAATTCTTTTCTTTCTTTTTTTATCCCCTCAACAATGGTCCGACGACGAGCTTCGAGCACTTTGTCGAGCTTGGCTCGAAGCATCCGAAGATCCCGACAAAGGTAAGTGTTTTTTCTTTTACTTACTTTTTTTCGATAAATTTTAAATTTCTAAAAAATGTTTTTTTTTAATCTAGCTAACAATCAAGATCGGGTCGAGTTTTGGGCGACAATTAGGCGGTGTTTTTTTGGTTTGATGAATAAGGGTGAATACCGGCAACCCGATTCTCTTCGGGTAAATGGACCGACATTAATAAAAAATGTCAATTTTTTTCGAACATCTACGATCGAATTCGTAGTGGTTGGGCGAGCGGTGAAAGTGACGCCGATATCCAACGAAAGGCGATAGATGAATTCCAACATGAGAGGGGTAAATTTTTGTACCTCAATTGTTGGCACATTTTAAAGGATAGCGAGAAGTGGAGGTCGCAACCGGATCTTACAAGGTGAACCGCACGACCCAAAAAAAATCAAGAACATCTTCGTCGCCGAATGCCGAGTCACTTGAGTCGGATGCTCGGACATTCACGATCAACTTAAACGACTCCGGCGATGAGGATGAACCGGTTGAAGATGCTCGACCGGTTGAGATGACAAGTGGGAGGCCCGATGGTCGGGACAAGACAAGGGCCAAGAGAGGTGCTTCGTCGAGCCGAGGACCGAGCCACCAAAGGTCGGCAAACACCGACGTTCAAGGAGAAATATCTGGGAATATTTCACGTTTGGTTGGGTTAAGGGAAATGCAAATGGACATTCTAAAAGAGCGCCAATTCGACAAAGCGATGGAATTCCTTTAACGACCGCTTCCAACCGATGAATTGGCTCGTGCGATGGCGTTGAAAAAAAAGAGAGGCCATAAAAACTAAATATGGACTCTAGGGTGGTTGATGACGTTATTTTTTAATGTTAAGGTCTAGTAGTTTTTTTTTGTTGTAATTTGTATTTGTATTTTTTTAATGAAATTAGTATTTATATTAATTTTGTTTAATTAAATTATTAAAAAAAATTATGGTGCAATGATAAGGAGGGGCTCCATGGGGCTTTATGACTACACCATCAAAACCCATAAAGCCCCTTGCCACGTCATACGCCACATGGCGCAAAACGCCCTAGAGATGGGCTTTATGGGGCTCCATGAGTACACTTAGCTAACTTAATTAAAATAAAGCTACATTTTGACACGTTTAAACTAAAACTTGAGATAACATTTGGTATGAGGTAATGAAATGATCAATTGAAAGGTAATGAAAAAAAATATTTTTGTTGGCAAAGGGAATGGGATTCCTTATTCTCATTTCCATTCTATTCCCACTAATTTATTTCATCGACACCCCCCTGATCTTTTGTCATTCCTTAAAGAAATGTAGTGAAATTTTTTATTCAATATATATATTTTTTAAATGGAAGTAAAAGAGAAATTAAAAAATAAAAATAAAAATAAAAATAAAAATAAAAAATTATAAAACAATTTAAAAAAATAAATAAAATAACAAAACAAAAATAGTTTGAATAATATAAATAATTTAATAGTTAAATAATTAAATAATTAATTATAAATAATTTAAAAAAGTTTAAAAATATAAAAAATAAAATAAAATAGTAAGTATTTATAAAAATTATAAGATGAATAAAAATAAAGAAATAAAAATAATTTTAACAGTATAAAAAAGTAAATAAGTATAAAAAATTATTAAAATAAAAATATTAAAATATAACAAAAAATAAAATAAATAATTCACATATTATAAAATAATAAAATAAATAAATTATCAGAAAAAATTAAAAAAAAACAATACACTTTTTATATACACGTCACAAATGAAAATGGCGGTAACATTATATTTAATTTCTTCGCTTTTACTACCTTCCAAACAATAAGAGATAATGATTCATTTCATTATCATAGGGTAAACAAACAAGACAATGAAATGGAATGATTCACTTCATTCCATTCACTCGTTCATTTCATTACATCTTTCATTCCATTACCTCATAACAAACAAATCCTGAATATTTTAAGTCTATAAGTGTGTTTGGGTCATTTGACCCATTTAAAGTAAAAGCTAAATCATTTAAGTCTATTATAGTTCCAACAGATCGAACAGACTTAATAGATCAAACTTTTAGTTCAAATGTGTCAAATGACCTAATTTATTTTGATACACTTAACACAACCAACTATTAGTCTATTGTTATACCCTGAATTCTCGGCTGGTAATCCAGGGTACAGGTATAGGCTTAGGGCAGGATTGACCCAGGAATCATATGACCCAGAATTTAACAGGTAAAGTTCAAATGACCCTGAATGTATCAGGAGTAAGGTAATGTCCCAGGATGTCACTATAATCCAGGGAAGTCCATATTTACTTTATTTTATTTTGGTTATACGTTATTATGACCCAGGATGAGTCTAATCCAGGGTCACCCTTAATTTACGAATGACCCAGCATGTGGAAATGACCCTACATGCTAGGACATTGTTATTAACGCGTTTTGTGCCTATATCTGATCAAGGACAGGTTGACAAAGTCTACCAACAGTCGAATGGAAGAAGCTAGAGACTTATTTCGCACGTGGTCAAAGGTTGTTAGCTGAAAACTCGGTCAACCAACTGAAAAAGACGTTGAAGAGAAGATCCCTGGAATATCGGACAAGTTGTTGAAGAGTTAGGAGTATAAATAGGACATTTAGACTTATTTTTCAGCTCACTCGAGCTTTACTCATTGTATTCTCGTACTCATTTCTCTGCATACTCATTGTACTCAAACATTTACGTGATCAATAAATTGGTAGCGTGTGTTATCGCTACCCGGGGTTTTTATGCCGGCGGCGCCTTAGAGACATCTAAGGGCTAAGGGCTTTTCCCTAGTAAAATTCTCGGTGTTCCTACTCACATTTAAGGTTTCATTTGTGTTATCTAAATTATCAACCAACTCCCTGATTTAACTTACATTTTTACCCAGGATTTTGTCTTTTGTCCCTGGAATTCGACTATTGTCCCAGGATTTCTGCAAACTGTTTTCATATATTAATCCTAGGCACCAAACCTCACAATCTTATTTGGTTCAATTCTTACTAATTTTGCTTAAGTAATTTCTAGCCAAAACAATTTGGCGCCCACCGTTGGGCAATTGGTGTCAATTTTTTGTCAAACTCTTTTAAGATTCATCTTAAACTTGATTTTCACCAAAATCTATCAAAAAATGTCGACACAAATGAACACCTCGAATGCTTCGGTTCCTGCTCTTAGTACTTCAACAAGTGGAGCCATTCCACCGAGGGTCAATACCTCAACTTCAATCACACGCAACGATGGATCAACAGTTAACCTTGAACGGATCAAGACGGATAACATCCATGAAGACCCTGTTCTGATGTCCAACGGTGATATCCTCTCCACACTCACTAAAATGGAGCGCTACATGGAAGACCAACAAAAGCTGAATCAGGAATTCCTGGCCCAACTAACGAGCATGAGATCAGAGATACCCAGGGCTGCACCAGCTCAACCTTCTCCACTCGACCCCAGGATTCTGAATTTCAACACCCCTGGGAGTAATTCCAGGGTACATGAAGATGTCACTCCACTGAACGGGAGATCAACGTCCTTCCCTGCTCAAATGGCCCAGGCTGATTTATCCAGAATGACTACCATCAGAGAACCAGTCGTTAATCCTGGGACAAACATACCCCAGGATGTCGGTAACACTCCCCAAACCTTCGCTCATTACACTAATACTAATAATTCAGTGCAGGATCCAGGAATTCAGCCCATCAGTGGAGCGAGAAATCCAAAAACTCAAGAGGATGATTTCAAGTGTCCCAGGAGTTGTGCAGCCTATCCCTGAAGTTGGACCAGCAAGTCATAGAGTGTCCAGGTTTGCTCCACCAATTTGCGACGTGGAGATACCCAAAAGGTTTCAAACTCCCAGCATGAAACCTTACGATGGCACAACAGACCCTGAAGAACATGTGGCACAGTATCGTGAAAGAATGGAGGTTATTTATATGCCCCCTGAAATTAAGGAGGCATGCCTATGCAAAGGATTCGGATCTACCTTGACATGAGCAGCCTTGAAATGGCTCATGAATGTTCCTCCTTACTCTATCACTTCATTTTCACATTTAATCAATTTATTTAATAATCAGTTCTCTTGCAGCCGTAGCTTTGAAAAACTAACAAGTGATTTGTATAGGGTGACCCAGGATGCAGGTGAAACCCTAAGGAATTTCGTTAGCAGATTTAGCAGAGAAGCCTTGGAGATACCAAACATGGACATGGCAACTGCAGTTCAGGCTTTCAAGATGGGACTTAACAAAGACTCCCCATTCTATCAAGATCTGGTCATGAACCCGTGTCATAACATGGACGAAGTCCGTCACAGGGCCATACGCTTCATCAGGCTGGAAGAGGACAAGCAAATCCTGGGAAAGGGTGAATCCTCCCCAGGATTCAACAGCTCCAACAGGAAATCAGAGTCCTCACATCCTAGGTCACAACGATCTAAACCATACTCAAGGCCCGATGAACTTCGAGTGAATAGTGTGGACCATGATGAAGAGGAAGAAGAATATCCTTCCCTTAATGATTATTGCTTTACTACTGATATTTCTGGTGTTATGTTTGCTATGCAGGACCTTAGAGACAAAGCAAGGTGGCCCAAGAAGAACGATAAACCTTCTACTTGGAAGGATAAGTCCAAGTGGTGTGCCTACCATGAAGACTTTGGTCACCAGACCGAGGATTGTATGGCCCTGAGGAGAGAAATCAGCTATCTACTTAGCAAAGACTACTTGAAGGAGCTCCTGGGAAAGAAGAAGGATAAACCCAGGGAACAGAACCGAAAATCCAGGGATAGTGGTGCAAGGTCCCAGGATTTTGGACACTCCGATGGCCGTATTGAAAGAGCATCCTCACCACCCCCAGATGCTAAGGTAATACACTTTATTTCTGGTGGTTCTGACATTTGTGGTACCTCCTATTCTGCAGCGAAAAGATATGTCAAGGAATCTAAGTCAGAGAGAGAGGAAGACCCAGGAAGAGCTCTGTTCAACCTGATGTCAAGGAAATTACATTCGGGGAAGATGATAAACGCGATATTATAGACCCTCATCATGATGGGTTGGTGATAACCCTTCACATCGCCAACAACATTGTAAAAAGAATCTTAATCGATCGAGGCAGCTCAGTAAATATAATCCAGTTGGAGGCTTTGCAAAAGATGGGAATTCCACATTCAGAGATCATCTCAAAATCTACGGTACTCGTGGGTTTCAGTGGTGAAACAAAAAATACCCTGGGTGAAATCAAGCTTCCAGTCTATGTAGAAGGGCTCAACTCGATTCAACGTTTTTGTGTGATGGACGCACCATCGGGGTACAACGTAATCCTGGGTAGACCCGGGATTCATCACAACAGGGCTGTTGTTAGGGCTGATAATCCGGGATCCTGTCCGGATGCTCAAATGGTTCAATATCCTTACGCAAGTTCAGGATCCTGGCAGGTTCGAGCATCCTGAATTATAGTTATCAACTAACCCGTTTGTTTTTCCCATGTGTCTTATTAATTGCAGGGTCAAAGAAACGTGTAGACAAGCCTAAAGACTCGGACAAATGATATAGAACGTGGACTAAGTGGTCCACAACGTTCATATTGGCTTAGTTGGGAGAATCCCTAAAATATAGGACAGTTGGTTATATTATTTCAGGATGCTCGCCAGAAGCTCAAAGGATCCTGAACTACAGTTATCGACTAACCGTTACAATTGTCCACGTGTCTTAATTAATTGCAGGTATTAAGGGACGTGTAAATGATGGCTAAAGACTCGGTCAAGGCTTTATGGGACGTGTTGTAACTGACTCCAACGTTCACAAAGACTTGAAGACTCAATCCCTAGTTTTTAGCCTAGTTAGTTAATGTATTTTTGACTATTTAAACGAGCTCTAGGTCATTCATTCAGGGAAACACACACAACTCACGATACTCGCTATCAAAACTCTCTGTAACACTTAGAATACGAGCTCATTTCACTTGTACCAAATACTTTCATCATATAAAAGTTTTAGGAGGCAGGTACTTTGAACCGGCCCCCGAGGATTTTTGCTAGGCTCCTTGAGGATACTCAAGGATTCCTGGATTTTCCCTCGTTACATCCTCGTGTCAATCTTCGAATTTACATTTCCATCTTTATTTACATCAAACACTCTACCTCACATACGAAGTTTGATCAACTAATTGCTTAGGCAGTTTTTGACCAAAACAGCTGTACCCTCAACGTACCATCAATGTGTGAAGCTGCCGACGCCCTGGGGTGTGATCACAGTCCACAGCGACCAGCAAGAGGCCAAAGAATGTTACACTACATCGATGAAAATATCCTCCAAACAAAGACAAGGATAGCAATTAAAGAAAAAGGCCCGTGAAACCCTGGAAGCGAGGGAGCAAGACGTCAAAGCTGTTGAGTTGGATCCTTTGAATCCAGGGAAGAAAGTCTACATTGGAACAAATATTCCAGGGCTAATAGAGGAACAATTAGTACACCTACTCAGGACCAGGATGTCAACCTTTGCTTGGTCCCATGACGACATGACAGGTATTTCTAAATCTGTTATTACACATAAACTTGGAATTGATAACTCTTTCAGGCCCATACACCAAAAGAGGAGAAAGTTTGCACCAGAAAAGAACGTCATAATCCAGTACGAAGTGGATAGACTATTAAAAGCAAATATGATCAGAGAAGTAAAGTTTCCCAGGTGGTTAGCTAACGTGGTGGTAGTAGGAAAGAAAAATGGTAAATGGAGGGTATGCGTATATTACACGGACCTGAACCGTGCATGCCCAAAGGATCCATTCCCACTACCACACATAGATTCCATGGTCGATGCAACGGCAGGCCATGAAATGTTGACTTTCATGGATGCTACCTTAGGATTTCAGCAGATTCAGATGGAACCCCAGGATCAGGAAGATACGGCATTCATAACACCAACAGGTATATATTGCTATATAGTTATGCCCTTTGGACTAAAATATGCAGGGACAACGTACCAGAGATTGGTTAACATGATGTTCAAGGAAAGACTGGGGGACACGATGGAGGTGTATATCGACGACATGGTGGTGAAATCCAGGGTCATCAGCAACCATGTCCAAGATGTTAAGGATTCCTTTGACATCCTGGATAAGTACAACATGAAGCTAAACCCGGAGAAGTGTCAGTTCGGGGTCGGTGCAGGCAAATTCCGGGGATACATGGTAATCAAGAGAGGTATAGAGGCAAGTCCAGAGCAGATCAGGGAAATTGCCAACCTACAATCACCATCCAGCACCAAAGACGTTCAAAGACTTACAGGTAGAATTGCTGCCTTGAATAGATTTATATCAAAATCCTCGGAAAGATGCAGAGAATTCTATGACATCCTAAAGAAGAACAAGAAATTTGAGTGGAAGGAAGAGCACGAGAAGGCATTCCAAGATTTGAAGACATATTTGTCCACGACACCCTTGTTGATGAAGCCTAATCCAGGGGAGCCCTTGTCCCTGTACTTAGAAGTTTCCAGGAATACGGTAAGTGCAGTCCTGACCAAGGATGCAGAAGCTCAGCAACATCCTGTTTATTACGTAAGTAAAAGTTTACTTGATGCTGAATCCAGGTACTCACACCTTGAAAAACTTATATTAGCCCTAAGTATGGCATCTACTAAACTTGGACACTATTTTGAAACTCATACAATTCATGTTAGAACTAACTACCCCATAAAGTCTGTTTTGAGAAAACCAGAAATGTCAGGTCGAATGGCTAAGTGGTCGGTGAAGCTGAGTGCATATGATCTGATCTACGAGGCCAGGACAGCTATAAAATCCCAGGCTCTAGCTGATTTTGTGGCTGATTTTAGTACTGACATACAACAAGAGGCAGACCATGAATTCCAGCAGCTTCAACAGGAAGAAATTTCAGGGTGTTGGACCTTGTTCACTGATGGAGCATCAAATATCAGGGGGACAGGCCTAGGAATCGTACTGAAATCGCCACAGGGGGACATGATACCCCAGGCTGTCAGATGTGGATTTCAAGCAACTAACAATGAAGCTGAGTATGAGGCCCTAATTGATGGGTTACACTTAGCATTACACTTGGGAATTCAGCACATCTAGGTATATGTTGACTCTCTTCATTTAGCTAACCATTTTAATGGGTCCTACGCAGCTAAAGGAGAGAAATTAATCAAATACTTGGAGGTGGTAAAAAGAATGTCCCAGGATTTTCAAAATTTTAATATTCAACAAGTACCAAGAGAAGAGAATGCTGAAGCAGATGCATTGCCAAACTTAGGCTCAGCATTCAAGGCACTTGAAGATACTCATATTCCTATAATCAAATACTAACACCAGCTATAGACCAAGGTACAGATACCCAGGATTCTGATATAGCAGATAAAATCTTAGTATCCAGTACCCAGGATTCTTCAACCCAGAAGGAATCCTGGACCAGACCAATTATTCAATATTTGCAGGATGGTACTGTTCCAGGGAACGAGAATGATGCCCGTGCATTGATAACGGTTTGTCAGGCCGTTTCAAATCCCCAACCTAGATTAATTTTGTAGTAGTGGAAGTTAGGGTTATCGAATCTAGGGAATATGTGGAAATTGATTAATTGACTACTAAATTAACCTAAATTACTGATTAACCTAAAATTATCTAAGATTGTCACTTGGCTGTTTTGAGTTGTTGAGTGAATTAACTAACTTTAACCTAAAAACTTAATTAAACTATCAAATGAGACAAATCTAACCACTTTCGGATCCTGGTTGGCTACCGATCTAGGCAAAACCTAATTACTTAACTGTGACACATAGACATGCCCCCCAATTGCCTCCTTGACCTAATAACCTAAGTTTCTAATGGGTTGATTAGTCCTGCCGCAAGAAAGTGATAGATCATTAAACAGTGGACCACTAAAGCCCTAGGTTACTCGTTAGATTAAACAATTTAGCATGCGGGTGTTCAACGGTAGCAAGTATTCCGGAACAACTAGTTAAGCAATTGATTAGGAATAGAACGATTTCACCAACCAATCACCAAAAGCGGTTAGTGGTGATTAGCCGGACATAGCTAATAACACAAACAAAGACATAATGAAAAACTGCATTAAATTAAAGTACCGAATGATTGAAAAACTTCAAAAAGCTCCAAAACAGGGCTCCAAGTCGTAAACCCTAAGCCTCTGGTCGCACAATGATGAAAGATTGATCTAATAACTTTACAAACAAGTTTAAATAACAAAACCCTAATTTTCTTCTGTCGGCCAATTCGGGGCGTACCGCCCCAGACTGTGGGATTCTGGGCGTACCGCCCGGATTTCTTCTTCTGGTTGCTTTCTACACTTTAGGGCGTACCGCCCAGGTTTCTTCTCTTCTGGGCGTACCGCCTAGATCTGGATCTCAGGAACTTTTCTTCAATTTCTTCTAAGTCTTCACTCGTTCCCGCTCGGTTCTCGATCCCTGTACCAGTCAGCTTCCAGTTCTTCATAAAAACCCAGACTTTAGCTCTTTAAGCTCTTGGCACATCAAAACATAAAACCCGTGAAAATGCAACGTAATCCAACCATTATTATAAATAAATAAGACAACTTAAGCACAATAATGACGACACATTGGACTAACATCACATCCCCACACTTGACTTTTTCCGTCTCGGAAAAACTGCCATGGAATCATAATTGGGAAATCAACTCAAAATCATTTAACATTTTTATATCTATCAACCAATTCAATTCCACATTCCAACATGTATTCATATATACTAATTGCAATTGCCGATATTTCTATCCGACTAAACCCAACCACTGATCTTTGAGCCCCCAAGGTGTTTATATAAATTACCAATCATTTGTATCAACCTGCCAATGTGCCCCACATTCAAAAAATTCTAGCTCAATCTAATCCTGACTCATATTCGGTCAAAGTAAAGGGTAATAAAGATGTATTATTTATATTTTCCCCACCCTAGTTAAACTAGATACTCATATATTCCAAGAATGATGGATTTGAATGGATAATGAAATTGCTTGAGCATTTATTTGACTACTGATGCTTCTATTTTTCTCATTTTCCTTTCTTTTTTCTCTTTTTTTTTCATTTTTTTTCATAACTGGTTAATTTTAACTATACTTACCAACGGACATCATCAGAGGCATTCTTTAACAAGGTCTTACCCCCGAAATCATACGTGAGTGTTTTGCCCGCGAGATCTAGAACATCATCAGAGGCACTTACCACGGGATACTATCCTTAGTTCGTACGTGAGTATTTTGTCCCTTCACTCTAATTTATTAACCAATTTATTACCTAATATGCTCAAAAGATGGAAAGATGGGCCGCCGTTATTTCTCGGATTTGCTTTCGCAAAAAGATCATAACGTGCCAGTATTCTGAGGATATATAAGTCTCTAATTTAAAAAGGTCTTTTTCCTCATAATCATCACTTTCAATCTCACTCTAACTCCTAAAATGGGAACCCACTGGCAAGCTAATTAATTACATATTTATACAATAATAAACACCAAGGGATAATTAAGCTTTACTAAATCAGTTGGGCCTACCGACACATTACAAATTAGATATACTTTCCATTCTCTCCTTTTCTACCACTTTCCCCTTTTCTTTCTTTATTTATAAATTCCTTTTTATTATGAAAATCAACTCCCAATTGTACTATCATTTTCCATGTACCGGAAATTTTCCCAAAACAGATTTGACTCAAACACTTAAAACTAAAATTGACTAAAAAAAATGCAAAATCTTTTTGGATTTTTGTATTTTCTACTTTTTTTTTTCAAAATAAACACAACTACCTAAAAATTCAAAAACTTTAAAATTAAAAATAAAACTGACGTCCTGTCCCCCTCCCCACACTTAAGATCGACATTGCCCTCAATGTGATAGGAAACACGCACATAACGAATATACAGACACGAACGGTGAAATTAAAAATAAAAATAAAGATAAAATGCAAAAATAAAAAGAAAATAAATAAATAAATAAAAAGAACAAGTTGGAACACACTCCCCTGATATCATCGTGAAAAGCTCCTCGGAAGTCGTGCCAACGCCCTCTCATAACAGATCGTGAATTCCAGAAATCGGATGGAAGAAGTAATGTATGGATTCACATCTCACCATAATGCGATCGGCAGTAGCAGTGATATTAGCATGAACAGCACCTACTCCTCATCACCTCCAGCGTCATCTCCAGCAGCTCCACTAGGGCCTGCATCTGGAGCTCCTCCCTCAGCCATCTCATCATCACCTCCATCATCTCCACCAGCATCACCCTCGGGCTCCTGAAAGAAATCAGGGATAGCCATACCCTGATGGGTAATCATGCAGCGCATAGCACGCTCAATCATCTCAAAACGCACATCCACGTAATCCAACACCGTCTCCTGAACCATCTCCAGTGTAACCTGATCAGCCCTCGGCGGTCTCTCCGGTCTCTGCCTCAGCGGCCTCTCAACCTGGTGTAAAATCCTATGCCGCCTCGCGGCCCTAGCAGCCTCGTCACCCTGCACAATCACACCCCTAACGGCCTCCCACTGCGGGGGACCAGTCATAGTAACCATCGATGCCAGCCGCATATCACCTAACTCATAATGAGAAGTCTCAGCCCCAATCGTCAAATGAGTCTCCAAATACCTACCCGGCTCAAAAACACCCAATCTCCTGGCCAACCTAGTCACATAGGGCCCCATACTAAGATGGACGCCCTTCCCTGATGTCCTCCTCCTAGCAAATGATGAAATCAAAACCCCAGCAACATTGAGGTCATGTCCCTCAACAATCGAACGCAGAACCGCTAAATCTAGCTTCGTGACCTTCTCGACGCCAGAACGACGACCGAGAATGGTACACGCTACTATCCTGTGAACATATCGAATCACTGGGTCCCTAATCTGCGACTCTACCACACTATCCAAATACGGGACCGGTCCAATCGCATCCCAGAACGCTGTAAGCTGCAAATCAGTAACCCCCTGGGGGTGTGGTCGGCTAAAGAGCCCTCTCGGCATAGCAGCAAACGCCGGTGCCTCAACCTCCTCCTGGGTGTACAACCCTGAAACGACCGCGAACTCCGGAATACTCATATGATGAATCCGACGGCCCAAAGCAAATGATAACGCGTTCCCATATCCGAATTTCCCCAGACCCACTTGAAAAGTCGCCAAAAACTCAACAGTAAGCTCCACATACTGATGGTCAGCCGGAGTCAACGCTCTCCTCCATCGGTCAGTAATCAGTCCACGAATCCTCTCCAACTGCCCAAGCTGAGCCAACAACCCCAGTCGATCGTACGATGGTGCAACAACGGCATCTCAATGAACCTCCTCATCTGCCTGTCCTCATGCGAGTCGCGCTCGAACCTCAGAAGTGAATGGTGCGCGTAGTTCCTCCTCGCGACGGGTGGCGGCGGCACATCAGCCTCTGGCAGGATCTCGGGCCCCCAATAGTTGATGATCCTCCTCCTGAACGGCGGAGCCGGAACAGCAGCCTTCGGATCTCCGCGCCTCCTCCTCTTGGGACCTCTACGTCCGGAACTAGAGCCCGATTGGTCCGACATCCTGATTCAAACAAGTTAGCACAATAACAATAAAAATGATATAAACCGGGCCTTCCTGCAATTGATTCCCACATTCACAAACTATTTTTGCATTTTTCGAATTTTTTAATTTTTTTTGGTTTTTTCAAAATTTTATAAAGAAAAACAAAAATTAAACTCGAAAGAAAACACAATTTAAAACTAAAAATCAAAAACGACAAAAATTGGATTTTTGGGAATTTTATTAAAAATCTGTAAAAATCATCCCAGGGCGTACCGCCCAAAACTTGGTCAATTGGGGCGGTACGCCGCCCAATTCTCTTGCAGGAACCCTAATTTTCAAATTGGGCGTACCGCCTCAAATGTTTGAGCCCTAGGCGGTACGCCGCCCAAATCAGTTCGCAAAAAAAAAAATAACTTCGGTCGAAACCCGAACAATCCAAGAGATACTCGTATGCTAAACACCCTCAGACAACCTCGGTCTCACCATAGATCGGTTCAATATCAGGTACTCAACAAAAATTAACAAAAAAAAACTAACCTAACTACATAAAAGCTAAACAATCGACTAATCGTTAAACTAAATAAAACGAAAATTGAAACCTGGAAGCAGCTCGGAATGACCGAAATGCTCGGTGGCGGTCGCGGCGGCGGTCGGTGGTGTGCGGCGGCGCGACGAGGTGGTCTCAGTGAATGATAACAGCGGTGGGCGGTGCGGTCGCGGTTCAAGTGATGGTGGTGATGGTATGTTTCGGTGGTAGGCGGTGGTGGCCGCGAGTGACGGTGGCGGTAGGAATCGGTGGTGGTACTTAGTGGCAAGTGGTGGTGGTTAAGAGACGGTGGCGGTGGGTTGTGAAGAATGAGACCGACCCGTCTCGACTTGTTTTATTATTATTTTTTTCGTTCAAAATCCGGGCGTACCGCCCAGAACATTAGGTTTTAGGGCGTACCGCCCGTATTTGGAATTCTGAAAATTTTGCGAAAATTTTGGGGCGTACCGCCCAAATGCGGTCCATGTGGGGCGTACCGCCCGTGCCCTATTTTGACAGAAAGTTTTGGAAATTTGGGGCCTCAAAAATTTTCTATCTCTGGTAAAAACACCACTTTTGCACCACCGAACATGTTTACTGCAAAAATTTGATTAAAACTTACCTGGAACGCAGTATTTAGCACAAATCCACTCCCAAGCTTCCCGATTTCCTAAAAAACACACCAAAAGCGTAAAATCTAACAAAACTACGAAAAACACACAAAAATGAAACGAAAAACAAACCGCTGGGTTGCCTCCCAGTTAGCGCTAAGTTTTTAAGGTCTTCAGCCAGACCGTACTTCCCTTTCACGGAGGCTTAAATATGTAACTTTCACCCAACTTTGACTTAGTAAAGGAACGATGAGTACATTCCCCGTTATCATCATTGCTCCATCTCCATTCCTCAACATGACCTTCCTCCTTCATTTTCACAGCTCCTCGACCATCATCCTTACCTCGATCATGCTTTGAATTACCATTCGAACTCTTCGTAGCCTTTGAACTTTTCTTATTCTTCTCACAACTATTTTCGACCTCCTCATGACCGAGAGATGCCACCATACCAACCGGGTCTCCCGTATCCCCACACTTGGGATCATTTATCTCTAATCTTGCAAACCTGTCAACCACAACATCACCTTCCATTGTATCCTCCTCTATTTTACTAGGAGGACACTTGTCAGTAGCAAATAATTTTGGAATAGTATTAAAAACCGAATATTTAAAAACGTGATTAAATAAATTTAAAGATAATACCCGGCTACCAAACTGCACGGTACATGTGTTTGCTCTGCAATCAATTTGTGTGTTTGCGGTGGACAAGAATGGTCTCCCGAGTATAACCCGCGGTTGATGCCCCGTATCCTCATAATCCATGACCAAGAAGTCCTCGGGATAGTAAAACTCACCGACTTGAACTACTACACCCCTCAACATACCTCGTGGTTTCTTTGATGATCCATCCGTAAATACCACCTTTGTCTTGACCTCTTTCACGTCGCCTAACTGAAATTGCTCACAGATACTACTTGGAAGAACACTCACCGATGCTCCAAAGTCCAACAATGCCTTGTTGGTTGAGAATTCTCCAATCTTAACCGGAATCAATGGTGTCTTCAACTCTTCGAACTCTTCCTCAACATCACTTTCGTCACTGTCGACCAACATGTTGATTGCACTAATAGGAACTCCTCGGACATTCTTGACACCTGAAGTAGAAGCTTGGTGAGCTGGATTAATGTTAGTATCACTAGGCAACTTACCTGGCTCTCTTCTTGAATTTTCAGCAGCTAGTTGACCCAATTGTTTCTGAAATGCTCCCATGGTTTTTTCTCGGAGCTCGAACTTCCGGTCAAACCCTTGAACTTTATCGAATAGCTTCTTTTGACCATCTGCAATTGAGTTCACTTTCTCCATTAAGGCGGTAAACTGAGTTTGCATCCCATCGTCTGGTGCCGGTGCCGGTTGAGCTTGTTGGTAGCTCCTTTGGGGCGGATTTCCACCTTGAGTATAGGTGTTCCGTTGATAGCCCCCTTGATTATACCCGGATGTCCGACCTTGATATTGCGATGGAGCTCCACCCTGCACATTAGAGGTTTGAAAGTTAGGATTCAACTGATTATTAGCATTACCGTACCTGAAATTTGGATGGTTGCGAAGGTTAGGATGGTAAGTGTTGGAGTTCATGGCGACTTGCACATAATTGACATCTTCACTTTGTTGAACCCCGATAGAACATGCATCAACTAGATGGCCCAATTCGCCACAACCCGTGCACACAGAAAATTGTGCACTTGCCTTCACTTCTTCTGGTGCTCCTCGTAACTTCATTTGTGCTACCTGTTTCTCCAACAGGAGCGTCTGCTGACGGAGCTTCTCGATCCTTTCCTCCGCCTCATAGTCAACGGATTTGGCCGATGCGGATCTCGACCTTCGTCCGTTTTGAGCAAGCCTCTTGGATGTGGCGCTCAATCTTTCCATATGCCCCCAATCAACCTCTTCCGTGTTAGTTAAGAATGTACCATTGCTGATGGAGTTCAAATCTCGGATGTCTTCTGGAAAAAGGCCATCCGCAAAGGTTTTGATGAGGTCCCACGTGTCAATCCCATGATGTGGACATTTTCGCAACAAATCCTTGAAACGGTTGAAATCTTCATGGAATGGTTCACCGGAATGTTGCTGGAAGGATCGGATCTCCTCTTTAACCTCGCTCGTCTTGCTCATGGGGTAGTATTCTTCAAGGAACACTTCTTGCATTTGAGCCCAAGTGAAGATACTACCGGCGGGTAAACTCTCGAACCATCTTCGTGCCCGATCCTTAAGGGTGTATGGGAAAAGCATCAACTTTACGTCTTCCGATGTAAACCCCATTGCACCAATAGGGATGCAAGTTGACTCGAATGTGTGTATATGATGGTAAGGCTCTTCGGTTCTCTTCCCGTAAAATTCTGGTAGATGGCTTAAGTATTGAGGTCGAACTTCAAAAGCTCGTATGTTTGTTCCCATGGGGGTTACTACCGCGGATGAACTTGGAACAACTACTCGTTTGAAATGAGCAGCTACCCCTTGAACCGGTGGGTTCACAACAAGTCTCGGGACTCCACCTTCCACTTGAATGCGAGCTCCCCCATTGTGTTGATTGAATTATGGCACTCCTCTTGGAGGAGGGGCGCGTGGCGCTTGTGGTGCAACATTTTGCTGTGGAGCTCGTGCCCGATTCCTTGGAGCTTCAACATATGGCTCCGCTCCATACCCATATCCGTCGTCATCTTCATTTTGGTCATACCCGTCTTGCCCCCACTGCTCCTCTTGTCTTTGCCAATCATGTTCCTCATACACTGGGTTTTGTCGGAATTGGGGTTGGTTAGCTTGTCAGAATGGTTGTGGTGGGGGTTGTTGTTGTGGGGCCTGGCGGAATATGGGTTGTCGTGGTGCCTCGCGGAAGATGGGTTGTTCTGGATACCTAACCCGATAGTGGTGACCTTCCTCATCATGGTGTGAGGATTTCGGAGACAAGGATGGAAGAGAGTCGTGCCCATTACCCGAAATGGTGGAATATGAACCGGAGGAATGTTTTGTGGCATGGCGGGGTCCACTGGTTCATTCTGGGCTTGGTTTTGTGGTTGCTGGTGGTCTTGATTGAGATTCTCATTTGGGTTCGGGTTTTGGTTGGGATTTGGGTTTTGGTGGATGTTGGGGTTCGGGTTGGGTTTGGATTTTGGCCCTCCATTGCCTTTCTGTTTCTCTGCTCTGCTCGGTTCTGCCGAGCTGTTCTTTCAATCTCCGGATTGTAAATCAGTGGGGATGTCTTGCGGGAATGCCGCGTATGCATGCACAATCACCTAAAACCTGCAAAAACGGTCACAAAAGAGCAAACGAATTACGCAGCACTGTTCCAGGGGGTGTAAACAATGCAATATAACAGAAAAAATCAAAACTTAGAAAATGGTCGAAAATTTCAAAACTTTCTGTGAAAAAACGTCCAAGGCGTACCGCCCCAAACTAGGAAATTCTAGGCGTACCGCCCTAAACTGGAATTCAATTATTTATTTTTTTTATATTTTTTTTATTTTTTAGATGCAGAAATCAATTACTGGAATAAAAACACTATTTTTGGGTTTTTTTTTTTGAATTTTTTGAAAAATTAAATAAAAAATGCAAATTAACTAAAATTAACTAAAATCAACTAATCAATAGGCGCACTAATTCCCCGGCAACGGCGCCAATTTGATAACGGTTTGTCAGGCCGTTTCAAATCCCCAACCTAGATTAATTTTGTAGTAGTGGAAGTTAGGGTTATCGAACTTAGGGAATATGTGGAAATTGATTAATAAACTACTAAATTAACCTAAATTACTGATTAACCTAAAATTATCTAAGATTGCCACTTGGCTGTTTTGAGTTGTTGAGTGAATTAACTAACAAATTAACTAACTTTAACCTAAAAACTTAACTGAACTATCAAATGAGACAAATCTAACCACTTTCGGATCCTGGTTGGCTACCGATCTAGGCAAAACCTAATTACTTAACTATGACACATAGACATGCCCCCCAATTGCCTCCTTAACCTAATAACCTAAGTTTCTAATGGGTTGATTAGTCCTGCCGTAAGAAAGTGCTAGATCATTAAACAGTGGACCACTAAAACCCTAGGTTACTAGTTAGATTAAACAATTTAGCATGCGGGTGTTCAACGGTAGCAAGTATATCGGAACAACTAGTTAAGCAATTGATTAGGAATAAAACGATTTCACCAACCAATCACCAAAAGCGGTTAGTGGTGATTAGCCGGACATAGCTAATAACACAAACAAAGACATAATGAAAAACTGCATTAAATTAGAGTACCGAATGATTGAAAAACTTCAAAAAGCTCCAAAACAGGGCTCCAAATCGTAAACCCTAAGCCTCTGGTCGTACAATGATGAAAGATTGATCTAATAACTTCACAAACAAGTTTAAATAACAAAACCCTAATTTTCTTCTGTCGGCCAATTCGGGGCGTACCCAGCCTGGGCGTACCGCCCGGATTTCTTCTTCCAGTTGCTTTCTACACTTTAGGGCGTACCGCCCTGGTTTCTTCTCTTCTGGGCGTACCGCCCAGATCTGGATCTCAGGAACTTTTCTTCAATTTCTTCTAAGTCTTCACTCGTTCCCGCTCGGTTCTCGATCCCTGTACCAGTCAGCTTCCAGTTCTTCATAAAAACCCACACTTTAGCTTTTTAAGCTCTTGGCACATCAAAACATAAAACCCGTGAAAATGCAACGTAATCCAACCATTATTATAAATAAATAAGACAACTTAAGCACAATAATGACGACACATTGGACTAACATCATGCATTCAGAGTAAGAGTAGCCAGGTACGTGATTATTAAGAACATATTGTATAGAAAATCTTTTGCAGGTGCATATCTGAGATGCTTTGAAGAGGATGAGGCCCAGGAAGTTCTCAAAGACATCCACGAAGGTGATCGTGGAAACCATAGAGGGGGCAGGTCCTTAATGTCCAAGATTCTTAGAACAGGGTATTATTGGCCTACCATGAGGAAAGATTCCCAGGATTTCTCCCAGAAATGTGACGCCTGTCAAAGACACGCCAATGTCCCTCACCAGCCTGCAGAACCATTGTATCCCATTCCAGCATCCTGGCCCTTCATGAAATGGGGAATGGATATCATCGGAAAACTACCTAAGGCCCCTGGAGGAAAGGTATTCATGCTAGGCATGACGGATTACTTCTCAAAATGGATTGAAGCCGATGCATACGTTCAAGTCAGGGAGAAAGAAGTCATATCCTTTATTAAAAGAAACATTTTGACAAGATTTGGGGTACCATCCGAGATTGTTTGTGATAACGGGTCCCAATTTATTGGGAGTAGAACCACAGGATTCTGTGAATCCTGGGGCATAAAGATGATAACATCGACACCAGTGCATCCTCAAGCCAATGGTTAGGCTGAATCAAGCAACAAGATTATAATAAACAACTTGAAGAAGAGATTGAAAGAGAAGAAGGGAAGATGGGCAGAAGAGCTACGCTTGGCACTATGGGCAGATAGGACCACATCCAAGAACGCCACAGGCCAAACCCCATTTTCCTTGGTCTTTGGTACTGAAGCAGTTATCCCAACAGAAATGGTGGTCCCAACATTCAGGGTCAGTGGTCAGACCCAGGATTTGAATAATCAGTCCCTGGTTGAAGACTTGGATACCCTGGATGAATTGAGAGATCAAGCGGCATGGAGGATGGCGGCATACCAACAAAGAATTTCCAAGACTTACAACAAACATGTGAGGATCAGAAGGTTTAAAGTGGGAGATCTAGTCCTTAGAAAGGCATTTCAGAACACAACAAATCCAGGGGATAGAAAGTTGGCTCCTAAATGGGAAGGTCCCTACCTGATTGACTCTGAGGCTGGTAAGAGGGCACATTGGCTAGTTAATATGGAAGGAGAACTACAACCACCACCTTGGAATGCGATACACTTGAAGGCATATTTCATGTAAGGCTTCCCGTCCTAGGAATCAGCTACCCAGGTATGTGTTTCATTTTAAATCAATGCCGGAAATCCAGGTCAGTTTCTCTCACTTAATTTATTTCGTTTATTCCTTTATATGTTTTACCTTCATTATTTACTTATTAACATCAGTTACATGTTACATTTTATTTGAAATTGTTATTCAATACCCTGAATTCGCTAAGGTCTATGTTTCGTCAGATGGGTTGCCCAGAATCCAGGGTATCCCAGGATTCAGGGTACCCAAGATGCAGGATGTTCGGAAATTCAAGGTACATGGAACGAAGCGTACTCAAGGTACTCCAAATCAACAACAATCAGCGTATGTCTCCTAAGTTTGAGACTGGCCATCTCACTTCCGTATGGGTAAGGCCTAAACCCATTCCTAAGGTTTGAGGACTAAGCTTCCTCCATTCGAATATAGGCTATCACGCCTCGCCCGGGACGCACGCGGCAATTTTTGCCTCGCCCGAGACGCACGTGATCCAAGTATGAAACCCTGGGATTGTGGGAACATCCGTGTTAACAGCATTGGTGGCAACCTCCCAATCCAGGGACATATGCGGATCTCTTAAGGTTTAAAACGATTAACGCGTTTTCGAGATGGATTGGTGCTAACGTACCAAGTTAAGACTCCGAGGACATGCCCTAGCCAGTCAGTACGACTAAGAGGAAATCCCTAGTTCGCCAGTACGGCACCGGACATGAACCCAGAAATAACTCAAAGGTTACCCAATGGCCCATGATTATTTCCTTAATCCAGGGTCACAACGACGGAAACCTAAGCAAATTAACTACTTGGCTAGTTAAATTTTAATTGTAATGTTCATATGACAAGGAACATTCACAAGTCTTCTGGAGATACGAGGATTCCTAAATCCTGGGGGCAACCTAGGAATACTAAGGTAAACCCTAGTATGATTTCATACATCAACAAATATATTTCAAACATTTCAAACACAAACATGTAGCTAAAAGACAGTTATATTAAAAGGCCCACCCTGGGTCCGGAAAAGCTCTGGCCACCCCAGGATGGGGACATGTCAAGAACCCTGGATTCATAATCCAGGGGTGGGGCATATTGTTTTAAACAAAAAACCGGAAACATCAACCGGTATCACATCACAAACAGAAAATTAAAATTGTTTTGAAACAAGAACCACAAAAAAAAAAAAAGACGACCCCCAACCTTCACGCTTCATCCTGGGTCGTCTTCTT
Source organism: Deinandra increscens subsp. villosa (assembly GCA_039602395.1). Taxonomy (NCBI): domain Eukaryota; kingdom Viridiplantae; phylum Streptophyta; class Magnoliopsida; order Asterales; family Asteraceae; genus Deinandra; species Deinandra increscens. The sequence goes on along the minus strand of JBCNJP010000017.1, from coordinate 97,782,124 downwards.
AGCTTCCTCCACTGGCACCTCCTCTGCTGCTTTAGGATCCTGGGCTGGCACATCCCCTTCCTTGGGCTGATCGATGTCCATGGCTTGGTCGGCAGAGCCCTTGGATGGGGTGCCCTTGCTGGTTCCAGGGTCAGCTTCAAGGCCACACCGAGCAGGGATGGTTGCGCCTAGTTCGCGCAGTTTAGTTGCCCATCCGGTCACATCCCATTTGGGGTTCTGGAACCCCAGGTCCCTGGCCTCCTTCGCCATCTTCAACCTGCACTGGAGGAGCGAGATGCGGGCAATCAGCCTGCCCTCATCACCCTTTGCAGCTAGAGCAGCCTCATGATCCGCCCGTGCATCCACAGCCTTCTTCTCCAGGTCCTCCACCAGCCCCAGGTTCTTGTTGGCCATCATCCTGGCCATGTTCAGCTCCTTGTTCAGGGCAGCAAGCTCCCTTTTGGCCGAGGATTCAGCATCCTGGACGCGCTTCTCAGCAGCCCTGACCAATTCAAAGAAGCGCCCAGTAATCTGCAAGAAAGGGTAATTTAATTAAATATTTGTACCTTGAATTGTTTAACTATATAGAAAATTCAGGGGTACCCAGGATTGACTTACTTGGCGAGAGGAGGCTTCAGCATGTGTGAGCAGCCCAGCGGCATCCATGTTCTCCAGGGGTTGCAGGGCAGGAGCAACGGCAGTACTGGCCCTGGTTTTGCGCTTGGTGCCAGAGGCCCTTGAAGAAGGAGCCTTGGGGGCAGACATGGGCTCAGCCTTCACAGAGGCCAGGACTTGGATGTCCTGTTCAGGTCCAACCAGCAGGAAAGCATCAATGTCAACGTTCTCAAGATTGATGGGAGTGGCAGCAGCTGAAGAACAGAAACGTGAGAAATAGGGAAAATCCAAGGAACAAAAGGCAAGGTACCAGGAAACTTACAACTAGACATGCTGTGAGAAGAGTAGGAAGCAGCTTGATGGGGATCGGCCTTGAATTCTCGGTCCTCCTCGGTGATGGTCAGAAACGTCTCAAATCTCTCAAATGCCCCTGGATTTGCAGGGCCGATTGAACTCAAGCTGGGCACTGCAAAACAATAAAATCCAAGGTCAGTGTTTGAATAATATGCAATCATAAGAAAATCTTAATCCCTAATGCAGGCAAGAACCTACCATCTACTTTCCATCTAATCGGAAGATCCATCCCACCTGGGACGGTTGATCTCTTGACAAAGAAAAATTTCCCCTTCCACTCCTCGTGAAATGAAGCTCGGGGAACCATTTGAACCTCCTTGTTCAGAGCCTTGAACAGAAATCGATTGCTACCATGCGACTTAAGTTCGTAACCCAGGGCTAGTTCAGGTAACCCGACCAGGGAATCAAACTCCCTATTGAGACGATCAAGGGTGCCCAGGATTCTCCACACGATTAGGAGGGTTTGGGCATAAGCAAGGCCGGTGGCCTGAAAGAAATCGGCCAGGAGACTAGAGAAAGGGAAAGACAAACCCATGGAGAAAGGGGTGAATGGAAAACAAACCCAAGTTTCGGAGCTAAAATCCGACCTAACTCTCTTATCAAAAGGCCTAATCTTGGCGTCAGAAGGAAGAAGATCGGACGCCGACAAGCAAGCAATGTCAGCGTCGGTAAAGTTACAGGTTTCCGATTCCGGAGTTTGCAAGTATTTTTGATCGAGGAAATCCTCGATCCCGGTCTTTTTAACCGTTGTCTCCGATCGAATCTTTTTACGGGTCATGGTAGCAAAAGGAAAAAAGAATGAAATCGAGAGGAAGGTTACCTGATTGGAAAAGTTTGAAAGCCGGAGGTGCCAACGTAAACTCTTGCTCTCGAAAAAGTTAGTGTGAGAGGAGGAAAGGGTTAATAGCGTATTTAAAGAAAGGTAGAAGTTGCAGAGGTGAAGGTAAGTTGCCCACGACGTGGCATCATGGATGCTAAATTGACGGACACGATCAAAACGAACGTGGATTAGACCTCAAATTTGAAAATTTCACAGCTGTAAAACTTATCTACAACTTGCGAAAATTTGGGGGCAATTGTTATACCCTGAATTCTCGGCTGGTAATCCAGGGTACAGGTATAGGCTTAGGGCAGGATTGACCCAGGAATCATATGACCCAGAATTTAACAGGTAAAGTTCAAATGACCCTGAATGTATCAGGAATAAGGTAATGTCCCATGATGTCACTATAATCCAGGGAAGTCCATATTTACTTTATTTTATTTTGGTTATACATTATTTTGACCCAGGATGAGTCTAATCCAGGGTTACCCTTATTTTACGAATGACCCAGCATGTGGAAATGACCCTGCATGCTAGGACATTGTTATTAACGCGTTTTGTGCCTATATCTGATCAAGGACAGGTTGACAAAGTCTACCAACGGTCGAATGGAAGAAGCTAGAGACTTATTTCGCACGTGGTGGTCAAAGGTTGTTAGCTGGAACTCGGTCAACCAACTGAAAAAGACGTTGAAGAGAAGATCCCTGGAATATCGGACAAGTTGTTGAAGAGCTAGGAGTATAAATAGGACATTTAGACTTATTTTTCAGCTCACTCGAGCTTTACTCATTGTATTCTCGTACTCATTTCTCTGCATACTCATTGTACTCAAACATTTACGTGATAAATAAATTGGTAGCGTGTGTTATCGCTACCCGGGGTTTTTATGCCGGCGGCGCCTTAGAGACATCTAAGGGCTAAGGACTTTTCCCTAGTAAAATTCTCGGTGTTCCTACTCACATTTAAGGTTTCATTTGTGTTATCTAAATTATCAACCAACTCCCTGATTTAACTTACATTTTTACCCAGGATTTTGTCTTTTGTCCCTGGAATTCGACTATTGTCCCAAGATTTCTACAAACTGTTTTCATATATTAATCCTAGGCACCAAACCTCACAATCTTATTTGGTTCAATTCTTACTAATTTTGCTTAAGTAATTTTTAGCCAAAACATCTATTAAAGTTTATTTAGGCTATTAGGCCATTTTGACCTGCTTATACTAAAAAGTAGGATGTTTTAAGTGTGTTCGGGTCATTTTTACACATTTAAACTAAAACCTAGATCATTTAAGCTAAAACCTAGATCATTTAAGCCTATTCTAGTTTCAACGGGTCAAATAGGTTTGATAGATCAAACTATTAGTTCAAATGTGTCAAAATGACCAGAACCCATTTTTATACACTTAACACATCCAACTTTTCCATTGTATTAAAGTTTATCTACACCATTTTGACCCGTTTAAACTAAAAGTGGGATGTTTTAAGTTTATTAAGTGTGTTCGGGCATTATGACCCATTTAAACTAAAATTTAGATCATGTAAATCTATTATAGTTTCAGTTAGTTAAATAGACTTGATATATCCAACTTTTAGTTTGGTTAGAATGATTAGAATCTACTTTGATACACTTAACATATCTAACTTTAGAGGTGCCCTTGATACCAAGATGCACTTAATATAAGGATTATTTGTCCTTGATTTTTAATAGTCAAACGTTGATACCCTAACCCCACCACAATACGCCTAATGCAAACAGTTAAAATTTCTATTCACCTAA
>JBCNJP010000017.1:97750194-97778075 GCA_039602395.1 Deinandra increscens subsp. villosa | reverse complement strand
CATGGGGAAAACTCAAATTCGACGAATAGCTAGAGATTTAGAAGAAAATTATAAATATTTTCAGTAGAGATACGACATAAGAGGTAAATTATGATTCACTTGTTAGCAAGAATGTACGTCTGCAATTCGTCAATTGGCGTATGACACTACTAGTAATTAATAAGACGAATATTTTAAAGATGACAAACAAGACATCACTGACACTCTATTCCACGTTTATAGGTGTATAAATTAATTAATTTAACCCTTTATATTCACTAGTATGATGTCAGGGATGTTCACATTTGGGGATAGATATACTTATCCATTTAAATTAGTGGTGTTCAACGAGTTGAATTTCGAATACTCAAATCAATCGAATCGAATTATTCAAAATTTAATTTTTAAAGCTTGGATTTGAATTTGATTTATATTTAAAAGCTGAATCCAAGTCGAATCAAATTTGAATGGAGGTAATTTGAATCGAATCCGAATCAACTCGAATAAATTCAGAATTATTTTAGTAGAATGTACAAATCTGTGAAAGTAGAAAAGTAAAAAAAAACACCCGAGAAACAGATGAAAAAAAAGAGTCATATTTTGACATTCAAAGTGGAAACATTATAATTAGAGAACGTTTAGTTTAACGCTAAAAACATCAATATCTAAAGCATTATTGTTTAGTAATTATCGTGACAAATAACTTATCATTAAAAAGTTCAACTAACATCTCTAAAAAACACAAGATTTATAATTTTATTATACATCTACACAACAAAATAGTATAGAACATAATTCCATTGATTCATTTGGAAAAATGATGATGATTGGGTGAATTAGAACATAATACCAAAACTTATGGGCGTGAATTAGAGTATACATGTTTTCAAATTATAATATTTCAAATAGCTAAATTTTAAAAAATTTTAAATAGGCGAAAATGAAAAATTGTCAATAAAAACTAACTTAATATATTTGTATAATTCTTTATATATTTTTTATTTGCAAATAAAATATATATATAGTGTATCTATATGTGTGTATGAATATATCAATATTCTTAATTCGAATTTCGAGTCGAATCGAATTCGAATTTAAAATTTCAAACCGGTGATTTGCGAATCAAATGGAGTCGAATATCGAATTCTTCGAATCCAATTCGAATATTTAACATCCTAATTTGAATACAACATATTTAGTTTACAAAAAGAAAAAATCAAAAAATTTCATCTCTTTTCTGTGATTTTAATTAAAATCACATTGTGTTTCTTAATGGAAACCAAATGCATTTACATATTTCAAAGTGTATTCTATATACCTATCTAGGGATAAAATCTGATATCGAAACTTCATTCATGGAATATTGAGATGATCGTGATCTTGAACTATACTCATGTAGGAGTGGCATTTCAGGACTAGTGTTACTCCGTATAAAAAATGCAGGTTCTGCTGGTACGCGAAGTGTGATAGAAAAGCTATTAAGCATAAGAACAATTGTAGCCATGGTTGGTCGATCGATAACATTTTCTTGAACACATAATAATGCGATATGTATACTTCTAATGATGTCATGCATTGAACCTGAACCCACCTTGAGTGCTGGATCTATTATATTTGTTGGTGTTCCATCCCTCCAACTTTTCCATGCCTAAAAAGAAACACATAATAATTCATTTGAATATATATTTTGAAGCAATATGACATGCTTGGTTTATGTTTTATTTTAGATCTTGTAGAACGGTGAATACTTACAAAGCTCAAAAGATGTTCTAAACTCTCTCCAATTTGAAAATATTGGTTCTTTTGACCTGTTATCATCTCTAGTAATAAAACTCCATAACTAAAAACATCCGACTTTACTGAGAACTGCCCGTACATAGCATATTCAGGTGCCATATAACCGCTATAAAAATAAATGGGAATAAAAGTTAGTAATTACCTTCATAAAAGAAATACCCACCTACACTTTTAAGAGTGTGAAATTTGTTTTAGGCATTGTATCATGTTATGCCATAACCATTCCATTGGTACGCTTGCTGAGAAAACACATATATACAAGCTTTGAAGCTTTGAAGCTTGTATATATATTTTGATCCATATTGTACTTTTACAAATTTTGTTACATCAATAGCTTGTGAAATTAATCTGTCTTTTCTCCAGAGTATTAATCTTGCATCTTATACTTGGTCAAAGTAAAGGAATGAGCAAATTTGTAGCAACATGAGCACATTACAGATAGATGCAAAAAACAAGGTATACTTGTTCATGAGTTATAACTAAAAAAACTCTAATAAATTTGTAATATTTTCTTATCAAAAGAAGTGTACTTACTAGGTTCCAGCAATTCGGCTTGTGTCTCCTTGGGTTTCCTCGGTTTTAAACAACCTTGCCATGCCAAAATCAGCAATTTTAGGGGTCATATGTTCATCTAACAAGACATTACTGGCCTTCATATCACGATGAATTATTCTTAGACGAGAATCTTCATGAAGGTATAGTAGCCCCTTCGCAATCCCTTTGATGATATTATATCGTTTTTCCCAATCAAAAATTGTACGTTTAGTTGGATCTATAAACACCAACAAAAATCAAGAATTAGTAACAATATTCACCACAACCAAACGTCATTTGTTACCAACGTTAAATCGCGCGCCATTATGCTCTTTCCTATAAAGTGCGAGAATTTTATGGTGTTTTTTGTCACAACATACAAATTTGTTATGTATCAAATGGTAATCAAGCATATAAGATCGATGAATTGGAAAGTATCTCCTTCTTTCTTTTTGAGTTCTTCTTCTCTTCTCTTTATCGATCTTATATGCTTGATTACCATTTGATACATAACAAATATGATCCTTTATTAAAAATTTGACATTTCTAAACCAATCAATGATTACATTTGGTAAACAATCTGGCGCATTTGCTGCTATATACAACGCAATATACGTATAATATTTAGTTATGTGATTTAATTCTGTTTTCACAATGCAACTTATGATATTCAAAAGGAATGTGCTTTTAAAAACGTACCAAATATAAATTGATCAAGACTTGCATTTGGCATGAATTCGTAAATAAGAAGCCGTTCACTTCCCTCTATGCTAAAACCTAGCAGTCGTACCAAATTACGATGTTGAAGTTTTGCCACCAACAAAACCTCGTTCTTGAATTCTATGTCCCCTTGGTCAGAACCCCTTGCTAGCCTCTTTACTGCTATTCGATTGCCATTTCCAAGCATACCCTAAATGTCATATGATAAGCATAAACAACTATAAAATATCTGATTTATACACCATGTTTCCTTGCACTTAAAAATGTAATCAGTTTGCAATAATGAGAAAAGTGGGAAGAAGTTCTACTAGTCTTTTTATGTATTTTTTCCTTGAACAACATTTTTTCCTACCAATAACATCGACCCTTTATTTGCATATCTGATAACTTACCAATTTTGTAAGAGGCCAACACCATAAACCACTAAGCTACAAGACCATTAAAAAAAACAAAAAGAAACAAAAAAACAACTAGACTACAAGACCATGAGTTTTTTGTGTTAACCACAATATACAAGATTTTGGTGTGCACACCTTAATTGCAACATCTACACTATTCACCAAAAGTTTATTGTCTAAAGGTATGGTAATTCTCAAAAATAGATAAGAATATACCTTATAAACTGTTCCAAAACCACCTCGTCCGAGCTCATTTTCATCAGAAAAGTTATTTGTTGCTGCTTTTACTGTAATAAAGTCGTACTGCAAAGATTCCGCCGTGCTAATATTTGTAGTTTCGGCTATCAAAAACAATGTTCAGTTAGAAGTTGCCTTACTGAAATGTTTTAGCCACAATATGAATTCCAACTTGCAATGTTGAACTTACTGTGTCCATTTTCATGGGTCAGTGGAGGAGTCGTTTGCCTTTTCTTCTTTCTCAATCTCATAAAGATACAGAGCGAAGCTACGAATATAACAACCAATGCTATCACAACAACCGTTATTATTATTGTAATTTGTGTTGTGTTATTCTTTATGCCTGCAAAAATGAAAAATGTTAGCAACTAGATGTTGCGGCTGTTGCACATGCCCATTTTGTATAATCAGAGATACTTCATTACTTTTGTGCAAACATTAAAAGAAGTGAGCAGTGTGAAATAAAACCAAAATCAATTAAACACTTTACAAAAATGATTTTGAAAGAATTAAAAAAATTTGCCAAAATAAAATAGAAAATATAGAAATTAAACATAATAATTATAACATGCTACATGACAAGTCATTATAAAAAATAACTAAAAAAACAATTTAAAAAAATATAAAAATAAAAAATGAGCTTTAATATGGCAAGCCATGGTTAGGTCATCTGGTTTTTATTAAATATAGAATGGAACTCAAAATGAAGTAGCCAAGGTTATCCATAAACCAATCAGGCAATATTTTCCATATATTAACACACAAATTATCCTGCTAAGGGTCACACTGAGATTTAAACCAAAATAAAAAATAAAAGAAGTCAAAATTTAAAAGTTACTTAATTGGTTTTTAAGGATGGGCGGTACCGGTACGGATAACTTTGAAGTCTCAAGACTTCAAAATTTCATCCAATGAGAATGGAGAGAAGAGGAAAAGCTTCAAGGCTTCAATTCGTTTCTCTAGGTATGGTTAAGGCTTCAAGTTGAAGCCTCAAGGCTTCAAGATTTTTTAATTCCCCACACAAAACTCACGGTTTCTCACGGCTTGACAAAACCGTAAATCTAAAAAATTGGAGCCGTAAAGGGGAGTAGTGGAAGAGGGTATTGAAGCCTCATAGAGTAGTGGAGTATTGTGGGGGAACCGTGAAGCATAACGCCCACCCTAACAAAGTATATATGGAGAGGAGATGGTGCCTACTACGGGCGGCATGGCCTTAAACATCCAATCTGTAGGTTGGTCAATTCAATCATGACTAATTTTCATTATTTTAAACCTAGTTCATAGATGGGCTCATTGAATGAGTTAATTGTATTTCTCTTAGCCTTATTTTATTCACACTTTTTTTCTTCTCACACTATCCTCGACCGTCACATTTAAGCCTATCCCTGACATATAACCCACTAACTGTAATTAATGCAGTTAAAATTCAATTCCCCCTCCCCCCTCCCCCTATTTTTTAAAACCTTCATAACTTTTAAATACGACATTATTATTTTTAAAAAATATAATATAAAAACAAGTATTTACCATCATCAATACGTACACCGATCTAATCTGATACTCCAACCACTTATTTCCCACTTATTTCCTTATCAAAGTTAGTCACTTTTATGTACACATGGTCATGGTTGACTCACGCATGAGAATTCATCGCATCTAGAAGATAAGGAGACCCATGCATGCCAATACACTTTTTTAATTCAATAATTGTTCACTAAACTGCATACGCCAAAAAACTTTTAAGTCGTAGTCAAAGTAAACTGATTACGACTCGACAGTTATTAAAAAAATTTAAATCGTACCTGGAGGCGTTGTTGCTCCTGGGATTGACGGAGTTGGTGGAGGTGTTGACGGTGGTGGTGGTGGTGGCGGCGGCGGTCGGATGACCCGAGCACTCTGGTTAAAAAACCGATAGGTCTCGTATCTAAAGTTACACATAGGCACAAGAATTCTTCCACCAACTTTCCCGTTAAAATATAACACAATTCGGTTGATTATATTCTCTAAGCAATCACTACATTGTATCTCCGACAGATCCGGACTACACTGCACGAGCCCATAGATCGTCGAAAACCCTGGACCCGTGGTGTTGCCCATGGCGAATTTCTGCAGCGGGCCACCAGCAGCCGCTTCACCTCTCAGCTTCGTCAATAGTGGTCTCAAATAACCATTAAACTCATCCACATCAGTTGAGTTTTGGCGGTTTTGTCGAAAATGGTACAAACTTATTCGTGTGCTTCCCAATATAAACTTGTTGGAGTATCTCAGCAAACAGTTGTCGTAGTATCCGGTTGCCTCCTTTTGGTTTGGGCAGATTTGGCGCAAGTTAACAATGGAGTCGTTAACACAACTCCGACATGCATCCGGGCTGATGTCGCCTCGACAAAGGGCGACTGAGTTGACCGTATCGTTGCCTTGGGTGGTGGTGAGATTGTAGAAGCCAAAGCCGTTGTTGGTGGTGGGTAGGGCGGTGAGGGTGGCGTTGAGATTTCGTTGGTAGGTGCTGGTTTGCGTGTAGTTAGCCGCGTTTTCGCAGTAGTGGTGAAGAAAAGGAGGTTGAGCTAAGGTGGTGGTGGTGGTATTGATTAAGTATATGGAAATGGAGGATAACAAGCAGAAGAATAGTTTTCTAGTAAGGTGGTACATGTTTTGGTGTTAGGAGGAGAAGGAAATGCAGGACATTTATGCCCAGATTTGTCTATTGACCAGGTCAAATGAAAGATAGAAGATTAAAATAATCAAACAAATACATGTCAAATGGAAGTTAATTAGAAGAGTAAAGTAGTCAAACAAATAAAAGTCTGTGTTCATAACACAAGTGTGGAGAAGCAAACATTTCTAAAACATTTCTAGATCATAGACGATAAAGAAACTTCTCTATTGAGACCCTAATGCTACAAATATTTCTTCAAATTCTTTATTTGATCAACTTTTAGATTTTGTATGATGAATATAGGAGTCTGCGCAGTGGAGGAACCAGATATTTTCGTTATTTTCGTTTGGAGGGTCAATAATTTTTACATTCATTATGTTTGCAATCTTTTTACATTCATTATGTTTGCAATCTATATCAATAATTACATTTTAAGGTTTTTGCATATGAGCTTAAATCAATATGAAGTTTCAATTTAGAAAAATGAACAAATAAACTCCTATTCTAATTATAACTTATAATTATAATTTAATTTAATCATTAATGATTTTTTTTAATTTTATAAAATATAGAACATATATAAAGCAAGAGCTATAAGTTAAAAATAACAATAATAATAATACATAATAGGAAAAATGGATATTAATAATCCTAACTATTCCATATTGGCCAGGAATAATCCTACCTTTAATTTTGTACATTAGCAATCTTTCCTTTACACCATGTTTTTTCTAATAAACCTTCCGTCAAAATTTTTAACCACCGTTAGTGATGCTGATGTGGAGTCCTAATAGGCTGCTGACGTGTCTATTTTTTTATCCCTCACCCTTAAAACATAATCGAAACCTAAATTTTTTAACTACCGTAAAACACTCAAGACATTCAAGCCCTAATTCAATAATCGAATCCCAAATCTTACGCTCCTACACCATCGATTGAAGCCCTAATTGTTCTCATCCTCGATTGAAGGCCGATCGGAGGCCGATTGAAGGCCGATTGCAGCCTACAATGGACGACAGAATTGGCGTAAACTTGTACTATGGAGGTGAAATCCTCTACGAACCGAAGCTTGTATATGCAGGAGGATCATCAATTGGGTTGTTTATTGAGAGAGACAAGATGTCGTATTTCGAGCTCTCTGATTATGCTGTCGAGCATGGAAAATACAAGAAAGGATGGTTTGCGCTCCATTGGGTCATTCCAGGTATGGATTTTGATGGTGGTTTATTACCCTTGTCCGATGATAATGATGTTGCAAGCATGTTAGATTGTTTAGGTCCGACATTCGATGGAGTTGTTTCTGTGTTTGTGAACCCAATAGTTCCAGAAATTGAGCCCATTATTCAAAAACCCAGATACATAACCCAAGGAGCCCAACCCACTAAGCGTGAAGCCCAATCAAGCCCAAGAAAATCAGGTTGTAGTTCAACTAATAACAGTTATGGATCAGGGTCTGACTCTGAAGATGCTGACTATGTTGTTGGGAAAGATGAGTTAGAGGAAAGTGATGGATCTGAGGTTGAAATACAAGAGTTAACTAGATCTGAGGCTCTCAAGGAAGCTGTAATTGGAGGTGATTCAGATACAGATGATGAGGAGTGGAAACAATCAGTGGATGCCATTGTAAAGGTAAACAAGGGTGATGAACTAAATGAAAAGGAGTTAGTTGTAAAGATATTGAGTCAAAAAGATACTTCCTTTCAAGCTCCAGCTGATAAAGATGATGAAACTGTAATAGATGATGGTTATAGTTCGTATGAAGACTCTGATGCATGCAGATGTAAACTCACCCGGAGAAAGTGAAGATGATGACATAAGAGGAAAGAAAAATAAGCTTGATGTGCCTGTTGTTACTGAGGATACAGATTGGTCTAGATGGACTTGGGTTGTAGGTACCAGATTTTCAACAAGATCTGCTTTCAAGGAAGCTGTGAGAAGGTATGTTGTATACAATGGCAGGAATCTAAGGATTAGTATAAGTGATAAGAAAAGGCATGGCAGAGTAGGTGTTAGTTATGCTGAGGGTTGTCCTTTCAAGCTGTTTTTATCTGTTAATGCAGAGAAGGGGTGTTTTATGGTAAAAAGGGCTAATACAGCACACACTTGTCAAAGAAACATGACAAGGAACATACAACTTACTACTGAATTTGTTGCAACAAAATTTCTTCGAATTTTCAAGACAAAACCCTATTGGCCTGCTAAAGAGATACAGGAACACTACGTCAAAATTCACCTTTGGTCACGGAAAAAAATCGTGACCAAAGGTGTTTGGTCACGTTTTTTTTCCATTCCAATCGACACCAAAGGTCCCGTCACCTTATGTATCCTACGGCCACGTTACAATATCAGTGGCTGATGTCACCTCGAAGCGTGGCTAAAGGGTACCAATATTTGTTGTTGTAATCAAACAATTCTTCCGGAAAGCGTGGCCAAAGGGTCCCAACGGCCACATTTGTTAGTTTAACGTGGCCTTTGGTATTATATGGTCACATATATTTGTGTTTTAGCCACATACATTATAAAAATACGCGGCCAAAGGGTTGCTGAAATCATACATTTTGTCCCAATAAGCATGGCCAAAGGGTGGCAACGGCCACGTTAAAATATGAAAAGCGTGGCATTTGGTATTATATGGTCACGTATATTTGTGTTTTAGCCACATATGTTATAAAAAACGTGGCCAAATGAGTTTCTGAAATCATACATTTTGTCCGAATACACGTGGCCGAAGGGTGGCAACGGCCACGTTAAAATATAAATAGCGTGGCCTTTGGTATTATATGGTCACGTATATTTGTGTTTTAGCCACATATGTTGTAAAAAAACGTGGCCAAATGGATTGCTGAAATCATACATTTTGTCCCAATACGGGTGGCCAAAGGGTGGCAACGGCCACATTAAAGTATAAAAAATGTGGCCTTTTGTATGATATGGTCACGTATATTTGTGTTTTAGCCACGTATATTTGGGAAAAAAAAAGTGGCCAAAGGGTAGTTGAAATCAGATAATTTGTCCCAATACGCGTGGCCAAATGGTGGCAACGGCCACGTTAAAATATAAAAAGTGTGGCCTTTGGTATTATATATATGGTCACATATATTTTCTTAATTATAATTAATTATACTGCATATTAATTAATATAGAGAAACCTTAAAAATCATATATTATAATTAAAAATTAGTGTACATATATACACTAATCATGATGTTGTTCAAAAAGATAACATACGACACTAATCAAAGTTTAATTTCTATAATATTTAATTATACTTTTTTGTCCGTGCTGACCAGCTGCTTCTGCTGGATCCGTATACTGAGTTTTCTGTTTTTCAGATTTTGATTCATCAGCTGGTTTGGTGCTACGTACACTTTCGGCATCTTTTTCCGATCATTATTTACCTGGAAACATGACAAATAAAACCGATCAGATATATATAATATATATATAAAGTTAATTAATTAGCGGATACGATTAATTAATGTAGTAATTACCTGTGGTTGTTCCACTACTTTTTGAACCGTAGAATGATCAACCGGATGTGATCTATCTGACTTGTTATTAGAATGAAGGATCATTCGGTTCATCGGCCATGCATTAATATATTTATCTTCAACCTCCGAAAGCGTTGTTTTATCATCTATTGGGAATGGTAAAAATGGTGCACCCTTATTGACCTGATAAGCTGTAATTCTACGGCAACGAGGAGGTAATGGCTTTCCATGAATCTTCTCATCTTTTTGTTTTGGATATAATCTAGCTATTCCTACAACGTTCATTGGATCCCCCTCCATGTGCAACGTCGCAGTTTGCTGGCTCCCCTGATCATAAGTGACAATTAATTAATTAAAGTCAAAAATAGAATAAAAAATTTGTGGTATATACTAATCTATATACCTCTTGGATTACTGGCTGATCGATATGAGCTGCAATGGCATCATTATTATTTGGTTTTTCCAACCGATCACTTTTAGGTACTTTACGAGCTGCAGGTTTTACTGGTTTTGCATGTCTCTTATTCTTTGTCTAAATTGACACCATGTAATTAACTGATTAGTAACATATATATTAATTAACAATAACGTCAAAGCGATTTGTCAAAATTCTAAATTAATTATATATATATACCACTTCCTGCTCTGATGCCCCAGCAGTACTGGCTGCAGGAGCTGCTGCTTCTGTCATTTTTTCTCTTTCTCCCCTAAAGACAACATCAGTATTTAATTAAATGATCATATAGCAATTAGTTATAAGGGAAGTACACAACTGTGTAAATTAAAATAGTTACCCTTTCCTTTAACGACGCTCTTGTAGATGGAGGAGTGTGTTGTGATAGAGTCGCAGAAGAGACCTACAATTCAATTAATTAATAAAATCATATCGCTCATAACCGGCTTATAAACATTAGTTAACTATCCAAAGAACCATTCAGATGAAGTACAAACTTATCATAGCCGGAACAGTTAATTATTAATTATATTCCGGAACAACTCTAACTATCCTGATGAACTTTAACTATCCTGATGAACTTTACCTATACTGGTGAACTTTAACTATCCGGATGAACTAGCTATAACCAACACGGTGAACTATAACTAGAGACGCATGTTCATCCAGATGAACTAGAATGTTCCAGATCAACTCTAACTATCCCGATGAACTCTAACTATCCTGATGAACTTTTTACTATCCTGATGAACCTTACCTATCCTGAGGAACTTTAACTATCCAGATGAACTATAACTAGAGACGCATGTTCATCCAGATGAACTTGAATCTTCCAGATCAACTCAAATTCAGAACTGTTTCAAATCCGTACCTTATCGGCCGACCTCTGAGATGAGTTTGATGGAGTAGATTGTTTCCGCGATGTATTGTGCGCGGAATTGATCATGTCCTACGTACAATTAATTCAATTAGTTAATTAATTAATAAATATGCGCTCATGTGAGATTGATCATATCAGCAATAATATTTAATTACCGTTGTATTTACATTGGAATGCTGATCACAACTGTTTTTAGATCTTACAAGTGTAGTAAGAGGCCCATCCGCGGACTTTACATACGAAATGATTTAATGATTTATAATAATTAATTGATAAAAAGTAAAGTATATATAATATAATTAATTATAGGTATATATATATAATTTGTCCCTTACAGAATTTACCGCTGTAGCTTGTTTTTCTTCAATAATCCTGTTCATAAACGATGTAAGCATATCAATTTTATCATCCCGTGATTTAACCATATCAGTGAGGTGCTCAACCTCTTGATCCTTTTTCTCACGCAGCTATCTTTCATTTTTTAGTTCCGCCTCAAGTTTTTCGATCCGTTCTTTCGATCGCCCTTTTGGAGCACCCTGCCAATATCCACGGGAAGTCACTCCATACCCAATACCTTTTAGGTATCCACCCCTTTCCTTGCCAAGGACCAATTTCAGGGCATCCGTTCCCGGTTCTACATTCACGGATCCCGCATTTATTTTTGCTTCATTCTCGGCCCGTAGTAATTAATTTAGTTAATGTAGTGAGGTGCTAGCTGTTAATTTTTAACATGTGAATAATTAGGTATATATATAGCAATTAAACTTACTATATCATCTGCTACGCCCTTCACCACAGGTGTTTTGTATTCCCCCTCTTTATTTACACTTCTTTTCCTCCACATAAACGCTCGAGAGGGGCAATCATCAGCTGCAATTTCTTTGTTTTGTACCTTGTATTATAATAATAATATATATTAGACTTGAAACATACATTGCACGTTCTTAACCATGATTGTGTGTAATTAATTAACACACTTAGCTTATTACCAGTTTTTCTCTCAGATAGGGGTATCCTCCCCGTCCCATTGTATGATCATAAACATACTGTGCTCGAACCTCTTTTGCACTCTTTGACACAGCCTTTCCAACAGAACAGTAGGATATATAATTATAATCTCATTGATTAACACTTAGCCTAATTAATGAAATCTGCAGTTTGAATTGAATAAAAACCTTGAATTCGTCAGATTTTGTATGTGCTGCAAATCTGTCCCAGTGTTCTTTTTTCACAATAGTGTGATACATCTTTGGAACTTTCTCAAGCACGGTGGGTCTTGCTAGGTTGAGACGAACGTGTCTCTTGAACATTTTTTTTCTAAAACTCCTTAGCAACCCACCAAGCTGTACCATTATAGGACCCCTTCGACAGTCATCAATTTCGAATAATTGCTGAAAAAATAACATATGACAGGATGTTTTAGTCACATGTATGGAATTCAATAACTTAACAAACTTAATATGAGAAAATGTTTAATCTGTTTCATAACCTGAGTCAGTGCCCACATCTTGTTCTTGTCATCTTTTGGCACCTCCTTCCATTTTAGATACCTCAATCCAACCTCTGACCTTGCAATGTCTCCCAAAAAACTCAAAAATTTTGGTCTATGCATCCCGTCAACCCTTCCCAGCGCATCAAATGTTATTGGCCATTTTTTCCCACCACTTTTCTCAAATTTGGCACGCCACTTTGTCAACCGCGTCAATCCCCTCTTGTTTACTTGGGCATCATTGTCGACTTGGTCATCATTGTCGAGTTGGGCATCAATATTGTCGAGTTGGGCATCATTGTCGACTTGGGCATCATTGTTATCCATTTCATCTTCTTCACTCGCTTATGAAGAATCATCATTGTTATCCATTTCATCTTCTTCACTCGCTTGTGAAGAATCATCATTGTATTCGAATTCACTGTTCAATTGTTCACCTACTTCGAATTCATGATCCATTGTTAAATAAGCTAGATGAATCCTGAAATGAAATAAATAGAGAATGAAATAAATGTGATGGAATTATTAATTAGATGAAATAAATAGAGAATGAACTAAATGATCTCCTGAAGATGACAGTGAAATTAATACTGACGGGAATTAGGTAGTGATCTCCTGAAGATGATAGTGTGTTGAATCCTGTAGAGGAAATTTTAGTGGTAGGAAAGAAGAGAGTGATGAATCGTTTTGGTGATAAAATTTTGGTGAGAGGGAATAGGAACTGATCAATGAATTTTGGGGAAATTTGAAAAATGGTGGGAAGTAATTTGGGGATTATTCCAGGTGAAAATATCTCAGCCAATAAGACGTTAGCATTTCTCGGATTTAAAAACTCAAAATTCTAGACATAGATAATAGTATTTTAAACATATCTTTAAAATGATCTTTAAATGGAAAATGGAATGTTAAGCAATAAATTTAATGATAATTGTATCCTAATGAATTTGTATACCTAACGTGAAAATAAAAGATGTCAAGTACTAAAGACACACCACAAACACACACACACACACACACACACACACACACATATATATATATATATATATATATATATATATATCTTTCAATGTGTTGTAATATATACATTATCGGTTATATATATACATGTATATATATATAAGGTGAGATTCATTGTAGACACTTTCGCATGTGAAATAGCTATTTTTCATATGTGTTCACATGTGAAATTTTCTGAATAATGAGAAAAAAGAAAATTAATGACACCTTATTAATTGGGACTCATTGGTCCTAGAATCATAGACACAACTTATTGTACACACCTTATCATTGGTCCCAACTACGTTTTCCCTAAACACACTTTATTGGGCCATCATTGGTCCTAAACACAACGTATTGGTTACATACACACCTTATTGGGCCATCATTGGTCCTAAACATGCTTATTGGTTACATGCATACACACCTTATTGATCGACTCATTGGTCCCAACTGACCCTCGTTTCCCCTAAACACACCTTATTGGGCCATCATTGGTCCTAAACACAACTTATTGGTCACATACACACCTTATTGGGCCATCATTGGTCCTAAACATGCTTATTGGTTACATGCATACACACCTTATTGATCGACTCATTGGTCCCAATGACCCTCATTTCCCCTAAACACACCTTATTGGGCCATCATTGGTCCTAAACACAACTTATTGGTCTCATACACACCTTATTGGTCCATCATTGGTCCTAAACATGCTTATTGGTTACATACATACCTTATTGGGACTCATTGGTCCCAACTGACCCTCGTTTCCCCTAAACACACCTTATTGGGCCATCATTGGTCCTAAACACAACTTATTGGTTACGTACACACCTTATTGGGCCATCATTGGTCCTAAACATGCTTATTGGTTACATACACACCTTATTGGGACGCACTGGTCCCAACTGACACTCGTTTCCCCTAAACACACCTTATTGGGACTCATTGGTCCCAACTGACCCTCGTTTCCCTTAAACACACCTTATTGGGCCATCATTGGTCCCAACTGACCCTCGTTTCCCCTAAACACACCTTATTGGGACTCATTGGTCCCAACTGACCCTCGTTTCCCCTAAACACACCTTATTGGGACTCATTGGTTCCAACTGACCCTCGTTTCCCCTAAACACACCTTATTGGCACTCATTGGTTCCAACTGACCCTCGTTCCCCTAAACACACCTTATTGGGACTCATTGGTCATAATTAACTGACCCTCGTTGAAAGTGCGTGAGTGTATGGATCTTCTACTTAGTCGTAATGAAATCAATATAAACGAGATGAAACACAAAGAGTAAATACAAATGAGCTTTGTATTAACCACTGAGACCACAGAGTACACAGAGAGTATATGACGCGGAAGCTTAGACTGTTTTTGTTTCAATACAAGACGACCTATTTATAAGGCTGAACTACGACTGGCCGAACCTCAGGTTCGGCCACAAGCTCGGAGCTGTCCGAACTCCAGGTTCGCTGGGAGTTCGGACCTCAGCAATCTTGTGTGATCCGTCTTGTATTCGATATTTCACACGACGATCAAGGACCATGTATCAACACTCGTTTCCCCTAATTAAACACACCTTATTGGGCCATCATTGGTCCTAAACACAACTTATTGGTTACATACACACCTTATTGGGCCATCATTGGTTCTACACACAACTTATTGGTTACATACACACCAATACGGCCATCATTGGTCCCAACTGACCCTCGTTTCCCCTAAACACACCTTATTGGGCCATCATTGGTCCTAAACACAACTTATTGGTTACATATTGGGCCATCATGTATTGGTCCTAAACATGCTTACTGGTTACATACACACCTTATTGGGACTCATTGGTCCCAACTGACCCTCGTTTCCCCTAAACACACCTTATTGGGACATCACATGGTCCTAAACACAACTTATTGGTTACATACACAGCTTATTGGGCCATCATTGGTTCTAAACACAACTTATTGGTTACATACACACCAATTGGGCCATCATTGGTTCTAAACACAACTTATTGGTTACTTACACACCTTATTGGGACTCATTGGTCCTAAACACATCAAATTGACCCATTTGACCCCAAATTGACCCATTATTTAATTTTTATCATATTCTTTTTATATAATTTATTTAGAATTAGAATTCCCCAAAATTTAAGGTTTTTGTAGATCCGTTCTGTTTTTTATGTTTAGGATTTTTGATCGTCTCTGCATCAGTTGTTGATCGGATTGCAACTGTTGATCGTCTCTGTTTTCGAGGATTGGGGTTTTTGTTTAACGGAATGGAGATTGTGTGAACATATTACCTTTTTTACCTAAAATTATGCATGCGTCAGTTGTTGATCGGATTGCAATTGTTGATCGTCTCTGTTTTCGAGGATTAGGGTTTTTGTTTAACAGATTGATTTCATAAACAAAAATAGACAAACAAGTATATAACAAAAAGTGGATTTCATACTACTGATTCCAAACAAAATTGTTTCCTACTTTACATGTTCATTCCTAAAAAAACAAAAGACAGAGCAGTTGCGGATTGAGGTTCACGGGAACATAGATTCCATCTCCTCCATCAACTCCCAATGCCTACTCAAAGCTTCTTGCCTCTGTTGAACCAACATTTGAGGATGGAGTTAAATCATTCTTAAATTTTGCAGTTACAAGTTTGAAAAATAAGGAAATTCCATGTCCCTGTGTTAATTGTCTAAACCATTACTCTTCTGATGTTGATGATGTAGAATTTCATTTGTTTTCAAAGGGATTCGATCAGAGTTATGAAACGTGGACTAAACACGGAGAGGAAGATGAGCCCGCAGGAGATGAGCTTCACAAGGAATCATCTTTTGATTCCGGAATGCCATTTGATGCATATCAAACGATAGAAATGGTCAGAGCTACTAAAGACAATTTCACTGAGGACCATGAGAAGTTTCAAGAACGACTAATGGATGCTGAGAAGCCCCTATATGAAGGATGCCATACCTTCACAAAGTTATCTGCTTTGGTTCAACTACTGAACTTGAAGACTAAGCATGGAGGATCAGATAAGTTGTTAATGAACTTTTAGTTTTGCTGAAACAGATGCTACCTGAAGGTAATGAAATTGTGAAAAATACATATGAGGCCAAGAAGATTTTGAAGTCAATGGCTGCAGGGTACACCAAGATACATGTGTGTATCAATGATTGTATTCTTTACAGGAAGGAGAACAAGGACCTAACTGTATGTTCAACTTGTGGTGAGTCCAGGTGGAAGGTGGATGAGAGGACTAAGAAACTATACAACAATACTCCTGCAAAGGTAATGTGGTATTTCCCCATCATTCCAAGATTGAAACGACTGTTTCAAGTGAAAACCACAGCGGGAGATCTGAGATGGCATGCCACCAGTTCCAAAATCGCTGACGATATCCCGAAATCGCTGACGATCCCAGAAGTCTTCGTCTTGGCATTTCAACTGATGGGGTCGACGTGAATAGAGGCAACAGAAATCACAGTGTGTGGCCGGTTCTATCTGTCATTTACAACCTTCCACCATGGTTGTGTATGAAAAGAAAGTTCATCATGCTTTCGTTATTAATATCGGGAGCGCCTGGAAACGATATTGATGTGTTTTTGGAACCATTAATTGATGACTTAGAGCTGATATTTGAGGCAGGTGTGGAAACATATGATGCGTATGCGCAAGAACAGTTTACTACGCGTGCAGTTGTTTTATGGACGATTAATGATTACCCTGCACTTGGTACACTTTGTGGTTGCCCGTACAGTGGATTCCATGGTTGTGTGGTATGTCGGGAAAAAACTAAATGCATTAGGCTTCCTTTCTCAGCCAAGCAGTGTTATGCTGGTCACAGAAGATATCTACCATATACGCATCCCTTCCGAAAGCAAACAGAGGCCTTCGATGGTAAACAAGAGATGAAACCTGTTGCAGTTCCTATGACCGGGGAACATATATACAGCGAAGTTCAACATATCAATAACAAATGGGGAAAGGGATTAAGGTGTACTGATTCAGAAATCCCTGGGACCTCAACCGGAAGAGGGGGGAAGATTGATAAGAGAAAAAGAAAGAACAAACATAAGCCAGCATATTGGAAGAAATTTAATATATGGTTTCGAAGACTTAGATATTGGAGGCATAATAGTGTCCAACATTGCATTGATTTCATGCATATTGAAAAGAATGTGGCTGAGAGTCTTGTTGGAACTCTGCTCAACATTCCAGGAAAGACAAAGGATGGACTGAATGCTAGAAAGGATCTGAACTTTTTGGGGTTAAGACCAGAGTTGCAGCCTAAACAAAACAATAACAACACAGTACTTCTTGCAACGTGTTACACGTTACAAAAAGATGAAAAGGAAAAGTTTTGTGACACGTTGTATAACTTGAAGGTTCCACAAGGCTATTGTTCTAACTTTTCTAGTTTGGTTAGTCTAAAGGACAAGAAACTTGTGGGGCTCAAGTCACATGAGTATCATATGTTGATGCAACAGTTTCCGCCAATTGCAATTCGGTCAGTCATGCCTCAACCGACAAGATATGCTATTATCAGGCTCTGTTTTTTTTTCAAATCAATATGCAGCAAAGAGATCAACGTCGAAGAACTAGATAAATTGCAAGCAGATCTTTGTGTCACACTATGCCTGCTTGAGAAATATTTCCCGCAATCTTTTTTTGATGTTATGCTTCATTTGACGGTGCACTTTACTAAGGAGGTAAAATTATGTGGCCCAATATGCTTTCAATGGATGTATCCATTTGAAAGGTGTATGAAGGTAATTAAGGGCCACGTGAGAAACAAAACTTATCTAGAAGGGTGCATTGCTGAGGAGAACATTGTAGAAGAAACGATTGAGTTTCTCAGCGAATCCCAAAAAAAACATCACAACTATTGGTGTTCCAACTGAAAAGCATAGCGGTGCTGATGGAAGTCCTGGGTCAGCTGGTAGATCAGTTGAAGTCTCTCCAGAGCTCCTATCGAAAGCGCATTTATATGTGTTGCTAAATACGCCTGAAATTGAGCATTATATCGAGTAAGTAATTTAGATTATTAACCTTTTTTGATCTGTTTAATAATTTATAAATAACTTCAATTCATGTAATTGCAGAGAACACATGAAATTTTTGGAAAAGGAACATCCTGGTAGTAGACTAAATGAGCTGACTAAGAAGCAGAGCACAACATTTGGTAAATGGTTACGCAACAAGGTCAGCTAAATTTGCTTATTGTTTTAATTCCGGATGAACTGTAACTTTCCTGAACAACTGACCTGAGTTGTCCGGAAGAACTCTATTTTCTATCTGGATGAACTATAACCTTCCTGGTGAACTGAAACTAATTTCTTATAGTTTTAATTCCGGATGAACTGTAACTTTCCGGAACAACTGACCTGAGTTGTCCGCAACAACTCTATTTTCTATCAGGATGAACTATAACCTTCTTAGTGAACTGAAACTATTTTCTTATAGTTTTATTTCTGGATGAACTGTAACTTTCCGGAACAACTGACATGAGTTGTCCGCAACAACTCTATTTTCTATCCGGATGAACTATAACCTTCCTGGTGAACTGAAACTATTTTCTTATTGTTTTAATTCCGGATGAACTGTAACTTTCCGGAACAACTGACCTGAGTTGTCCGCAACAACTCTATTATCTATCCGGATGAACTATAACCTTCTTGGTGAACCGAAACTATTTTCTTATAGTTTAAATTCCGGATGAACTGTAACTTTCCGGAACAACTGATCTGAGTTGTCCGGAACAACTTTATTTTATTTTTGGAAGAACTATAACCTTCCTATTCCTAATGAACTTTCCTGATGAACCTACTATGAATTTCAGGTTGAAAAAGAGATAGCGGAGTCCCCAGAAACTATATCAGAGACCGTTAGGTGTATTTCACATGGTCCGCACAGAAGCGTGAGGAAATATGAAGTATATGACATCAATGGCTATTCATTTCGTACAAAATCTCGAGACGTTAGGGTTTACCAGAACAGCGGGGTTGGTGTAGAGGTAAATGACATGCACATCTCTAACGAGGTATTAACCTATGGACAAAAACCTTACTATGGGGTTTTAAAAGAGATATGGGTACTAGAATACCATATTAAAAGGATCCCTCTATTTATATGCGACTGGGTTGAGAATACACAGGGGGTCAAAAAAGATAGTCTTGGTTACACTTTGGTCAACTTTAAAAGACTAGGTCACAAGGAGGACCCATTCATTTTCGCGTCACAAGCACGACAGTTGTTTTACGTCAAAGACCAGCTGGATAAAAAACTGCATATTGTCTTTATGACACCTCCCAGAAATTACAGAGATTATTATGAAGACGATGCCAATGAAGAATTTAGTACGGTAGTTTTTCCTCACAACGATAATGTATTGCCACCCATAGATACATGTGACAATGTTTACCATAGAGCTGACTGTACTGGAATGATATTACGTAAAAACGATTAATTGATCATTGTAATGTTTTTGAATCTTAGCAAATTACAGTATCAACAATATTTGGTTTTTTTCTTTATGTATTCTGGAATATTATGGATCTTAATTTTGAGTTAAGTGTTTCCTTTTTTTTATTGTGCCTAGAGGTTTCCTCTCTTTGACCAAACCAGAGTCAATAAAAGTAAAAAAATAAACAAACAAAATCAACTGCTGCTTTAACAAACACAATTACATACATAATCCAAAGGGTATGATTCCATTAATACATTGATCTATAAAATTACAACTGAAAAACTACTAACTTAAAAGGGAGAAGAAGCGGCTGAACAAAAATTCCTCTTTGCTTCTCACATGCACTTGCTTCTGATCAAGTAAAAAGAGAGAACAAGTCCCTCTTTGCTTTCTCACATGCACTTGCTTATGATCAACTGAAAATGGTGAAGAAGTGGCTAAAGAGAAATCGGGTTCATGGGGCCAAAAGGGAGAGAAGCACCTGAAGAATACAAGTGCTGCAAACCTCAACATGTGCCGTTACTGCTGACTGTTATAAAATTACACAATAACTTAAAATCTGCTCACAGTAAAGCATTTGTATGAACCATTAGAGACTCCTCGTCTCCATGGTTTCCACAATAACTTAAAATCTGCTCGCAGGAGATACAGAGTGCAATCTTTCCCTGCACAAGAAAAAATTACCAAATCTGAGACGAAAATTTCAATCGAATTTCAGTGGTGAAGATGATAACTTACCGTTTTCCACATATGGATGACGCCAATTCCACATTTTTTGATGGCGATGATGGACGAAAAACAGAGAGAGAAAGACTGGGAGAAAAGGGTCATGGTGGAGATGATGATGAAAACTGATACAGAGATAATTAAGTATATATCGATACTCGAGGGGCGTGGTAGATGGAGATTTGAAAGATAAAGTAAATGAAATAGTAATGATTACAAGCGCCGTCCACTGTTGGTATTCTTGTAGCCACCTAAAATTAATATACCGTGACCATTTGTCATAATTTGTCACGCAACCAATGTTTAATATGAGTGGCCATATCACAAGATAATCAAACATGATAAACATATATTATAACCATCATATATTCAGTTATAACTACTAATATCATAACTAAATAAACATATAAAATTTTGTTCTTAATTTGTTCATAATTAAACATAAACATCCATTAATTAATAATCCGGATCACTGCAATCTTCGGATATGTATGATCCTGAACTTGCATCGTCATCATCATGATCATCATCATCATCTTCTTCATCTTCTTCATCTTCTTCATCTTCTTCATCTTCTTCGTCTTCTTCATCTTCTTCATCATCTTCTTCATCTTCTTCGGATTCACATTCATTGAATTTTGCATCAAGGACACGGAATAATTTCGTTGCCTCAACAAAGTAGGCAAAACAATCAGGAATCTTCTGCGCATGAAGTTGCCTCAGGATGTTCTCATCGTTGTGTTTAATCACAGATTTGTGGGACTTGAAGGATCTTCTTCTCCTGTTACTGTAAACCAAAAAAATACGCCTATTCTTCACATACCAGTAATTAAGGGAGCGTTGATTATCGGCCATTTAATACCAGAATTAATGGTGTAAACGAATTGGTGTAGAGAATTTGAGATCAAGAAAGGGATGGCGGTAAAGGAGAATAACAATGATGATGATATATAGGGTAGCAGATTTTAACCCGCTCGAATTGGTAAAATTGAAAAAAAGGCGCGTTGTTTTAGAGGGAAACAAATCGTCTCTTTTTCGCCACGCGTTTAATCTTTTACCGTGACCATAATATTGATTTTTGTCACTCACAACCTACCATTTAGGTCACGGTTAATATATGTGGCCATTGGTAATAGATTTTTGTCACTCAAAACCTACTATTTAGCCACACAACCTAATTACAGTGGCCATATGTACTAGCTTTTAGCCACATAACTAAGTAAAAAGCGTGGCCATTGCTCACATTTAGCCACGCATAATATATACTTAATAGTTTTGTTTCTTTTAATTTACTAAGTAATAAAATCTACTCTTCCGTCACACAACATTATTTAAGCGTGGCCATACATTCCTTTTTGGTCACACGAATTAAAAAATCATAAAAATTCTGTGGCCGTTTGGTGCATTTTGCCACTCTTTTTTAAGCGTGACAAATAAGTGCCACATGTTTTTGTAAAACAGTGGCTAAAGCCATTGCACCTGATTGTTGTTGTCACATTAACAAAATAATACGTGGCTAAAAGGGTCCAAAGGCTATATATTTGGCCACGGGTACAAAGTATGTGTGGCTAAAACTAGTATTTCTTACCTTTGGCCACGTTTTTTACAAAACAGTGGCTATGCGTAAAAAAAAAAACCGTAGCCAAAGCCACTTTTTGACGTAGTGGAAGCTGTCAAGGAAAAGTATAAGGTGTTTATTGGTAAGTGGTTTGCATATAAAGCTAAGTCCAAGGCTCACCAAAAACTGCATGGTTCAATGAAGGAACATTATGGTAAGATAGGTTCTTATTTACAGATTTTAAGACATTCAAATCCTACATCAACATTTGAGTTGGTAACTGTTCCATCCTCCTTTCATGGCATTGATAGTGAAAATGAAGTTTTCTTTAGGATATTTATTTGTTTTGATGGCTTAAGAAAGGGATTTTTAGAAGGATGTAGAAAAGTACTATGTTTAGATGGTTGTTTCCTGAAGACCTTCTTGGGAGGTATGCTGCTAGCAGCCTCCATTGGCAGAGATGCAAATGACCAAATGTATCCAGTGGCTTGGGCAGTGGTAGAAGGTGAGAATAATGAGAGTTGGGGGTGGTTTATGCATGAACTGTATAAGGCCTTGGGTGTTATAGAAGAGGGTAGAGGATGGACTTTGATCTCTGATCGCCTTTCAATTATAGAGTTTTAGTCATATGGTTTACTTCCTAACACTTTGAATTCAAGCAGGGATTGCTTAATGGGGTTGCAGCTTATTGGGGCAATTGTGAGCACAGAAACTGTGCTAGGCATATATATGCCAACTGGCATAAAGAAACACAAAGGTGATGACTTGAAGGAGCTTTTTTGGACAGCTGTTAGAGCTTATTCAGAAGCTGATTTCAACTTAGCAATTCAGAACCTAAGAGCCTATGATATTGAAGCTGCAGATGCATTCCTCAAGCAGAATCCAAAGTGCTTCTGCAGATGTTATCTTCAAACAGATACAAAGGCTGATGTAGTTGTGAACAATATGGCAGAGACCTTCAATGGGTTCATAATCCAATCCAGGTATTATATTTGATAGTCTAAGCACATAACCAACATGTTTTAATTTACTACATTCATTTACAGGTCTAAGCACATAATCAACATGTTGGAAGATATCAGATTGGCATTAATGACAAGGTTAAGAACCAAAGGTAAGCAAAGAGCAGAGGTAACCAAACCAAAGAATCCAAGAGGCATGCCAAAGAAGGTTTTAAAGGCAAACACTGAAGTGGGACCAAGTACAAAACCAGTTGAAAAACCAAAGAGAGGAAGGCCAAGGAAACCTCCAACTCCACAACCAAGCCAGTCTTCACAAGTGATTCAAGCAGCTTCCATATCTTAGTATAAGTCATTTTATGTTATGTTTGTTTTGAAACCTCTATGAATTGCTATTTTGGATGATGTTTGTATTCTGTTTATGTTTTGGATGCTATGGTTTACTATTTTGATGATGTAATGGATGAAAATGGATTGCTATTTTGGATGATGTAATGGATGCAACTGTTTTTTTATGTTAACTATTTCTCATTGATGTTAACTGTTTTGGATAATGTAATGGATGGAGGTTTAGTGTGGGTCCATCCAGGTTTGGTAACAATGGTTTTGTGCACAATGGTTTGGCCACAAACTGTCAATATTATACAGTCATAGTTTGGTGACAATGATTTTCTGCACAATGGTTTTGTGTTTGTATGGGGATTATAATAAACATGGTTTGCTGACAGTGATTTTCTGCTCAATGATTTTGTGTTGGATTTATGCAGATTATAACAAATAGTTGGATGTATACACATTGTAGGACAAAATAGAGTCAACATAAATCGATTTTGATGAGAACAAACTACTGTGTGCCAAAATAGAGTCAATACAAATGCTTCATTCAAATGACAAGATACACTAAACAAAGAACTAACATTCCAAATATTACAAGCTTCCTACAATTGGTTTTCCTAACTTCCAACTTCAACTTTTTATTCTCTGCTTCAAGGATCATGTTTACAGCTTCCAAGGCCCTGTTTTTTTCTTCAAGCAACCTGCAATTGCTTTCATCTCCAAGAACTTTGTCAACGTCATCTTTCCACATAAAGAAGTTGCATCCATTCCCCTGGAAAAAAAGAAATAAAGTTAATCAATTGGGTGATTTTAACAAGAATTACAAGATCGATTGACTTACCGGCCATAAAGAGCAAGTATAGAATTCTTCTCCGGGTCTTGATGTTTTATCTCCAGCGGTCCTTAAAATTGCAAGTAATTTATGGTAGCAATACACATTCCGGTCCAATCCGAGATTGAAGATCTTGGGTTTCTTCGAAGATGAAGCTGTTGACGATGAAGACGAAGGTATTTGGTCTGTGGCAGATGTTCGCAAATGAGAGATTGGGGCAATTCAAGTGGGATTAGGGTTTTATGTGGAGTGGGGATAAAAAAATACAATTTAAAGAAAAAGAAAGATAAAAAACCACATCACCAGCTTACATGGATTCCATGTCAGTATAATTAACAGACGTTAATAAAATGGACGGAAGGTTTATTTGAAAAAACATGGTGTAAAGGAAAGACTGCTGATGTACAAAATTAAAGGTAGGATTATTCCTGGCCAATATGGAATAGTTAGGATTATTAATATCCATTTTTCCTACATAATAATATCATCAGTAAAATTTTATGAATGATATAAGATTAATTTATTGTAAAATTAGTAATAAACTAATTAAAAATAAAAATTGATGTAGAATGTCATAAGTTAAAAGAACTAAAGACACTTTCAAAATATGAGAAATACCCTGTTTAAAAAACCAAAATATAAAAGTGAAAAATAATATAAAAGGAAGCAATTAACTTTGAATTGATGGACTCCTCAAGTCTCTAACACCTTTACCTCAATTACCCAGTATCCTTTTACTATTTTACTTTTTTTTACCATTTAACTTACCTAGATTTT
This sequence comes from Deinandra increscens subsp. villosa, assembly GCA_039602395.1. Classification (NCBI taxonomy): domain Eukaryota; kingdom Viridiplantae; phylum Streptophyta; class Magnoliopsida; order Asterales; family Asteraceae; genus Deinandra; species Deinandra increscens. The sequence goes on along the minus strand of JBCNJP010000017.1, from coordinate 97,752,776 downwards.
CATACTTTCTTCTTCCTCACCTTGAACAATACAGGTCGCCGGAGATTTAACAGTATCGATTTTGGCTTTGTTTCTTCACTTTTCTTTGTTCCCTTTTCTTCCCATTAAGAACTCAATTTTACACAATTTAGAGGGTCAATTAATGAAAAATCTCCCACGAATACACTGAATAATAGAATAATCTATCTTTCCGAAGGTTCGTCGGAGGGTCAACGGACCCCCCGGACCCTCCTGTAGATCCGCCAATGAGTCTGCGAATACTTACAACCTGTAGATAGTTGTCATAGACGTATTGGATACCCTTCTAACTTTTTTAACATTTGACTAAATTAAACTTCACAAATGTTTGTCCCAGTTTTTAAATGGCTGACCCTTTTCAAAGTAATATTTAGTGAAGCGTTAAGAAAGTAAAACTTTGAAGAGGTAGAGCACTGTCCAAGATTTTGATGGATGACCGTCCGGTTTTGATTTGAAGGGTACGTAGTGTGAAATTAAAATAAAATGGTGTAGCAACAACTAACACCCTAAATATATCACGACTTGCAGATTGTAACTCTAGGACATCTTTTTGAGGTCATCCATTTCTTTTTATAACAATCTCTAGATTTTCTAAGGTAAAAATATCACATCTTAAATGTTACAAAATTTAATCCTTCGATATTTTAGTTATGCAACACAACAGTTCTTTTTAAGCACTTAACTACTAGCTAGAAGCCCATTCCTTGTTTGGGCCCGGCCAATGCTTCTTACTTTCTGATTCTAACTTTGGGTCTTTGACTCTTTTCTTGATGGCATCGACTTGAATAAACTCCCTTTCAAGTCCTTAATTTTAAAGCTAGGAAGAGGAAGCACAAATTCTCTCATCTCAATAGAAGGGTGAATCCCCCCTCTTCTGCCACTCCCCCCTCGTCTTTGGACCCATCACTTGCTTGTTTTGATCAATTCTTAATCTAAGGTGATGGGAAGATTGGAGCGTTATCGGATTCCCAAGGGTTGCAAGTTGGATCTAATGGGGCTCCTCTTAGCGACCAGGACCTTGCGGACATCGCACTGGCCGATGAAGTCCTGGATACTATTCGTCCCAACTTCTGCGTCAACATGGATCTCACATGTTATGATAATCAGGTCCGGAGTATTATTTTGGGGTCATGTGCTAAACCAATTTCTTAATGGATATTTTGTTTATAAACATCAGTGGGGTGGGTGATCCTAAGAAGATCTCTTGGATCAAGAACATTTTGAAATGCAACCGTATTAACTTCCTATGTATTCAAGAAACCAAATTCTCGGATGGATCTAAAATTCCTTGCAAGAACTTCTAGGGTGTTTCTGGGTCCGAGAACTTGTAGTTTAATGCTAATGGCCTTTCCGGTATTGGGGTTAATCTTGACTTATTTATTTAAGTTAGTTTTATTATTTGTTTTAGTTATTTTAAGCATGTTTTCAATAAAAAGAATTGGGTGTGGGTTGACCGATTTACTTGGGTTGTTAAGTTGAGTGGGTCACCCATGTAACTAGTCTTTAGGAAGAAGTAGGTAGTTGGTTTAGTGGTAGTGGATGGTACACGTAACAAAGTATGTAAAGGCTATTTATAGCCTTGTTTCTTTATCAATTAATGAATCAACTTTTCCAATTTCTCTCTCTAATTCTCTGCAATATTTACATTCATACTAACGTCCGTTTTGAGAGCTCGCAACACAGAAAGTTCATCACTTTTGTATAGGGCCTGAACCAACATTTGGTATCAGAGCCTAGGGCTCATACCGGGGGATCGAGGTTGAAGACGGTGCCTGCCGGTTTGAGAGTCATTCCGGGAGACTGGTGGTAGTCCCATGGCTAAAGGGGTGAGAACGAGAAAGCATGGTGAAGTGATCGATTTTTAAATTGGTAAAGAAAGAACACATCGGTGATTGAAGACCGATTAAGACCGACACCGGGGAAGAACCAGTGTGAAGAAGACCGTTGTCGGAAAGGAGATACCGACATAAGAAAGACCGTTGCCCGAGAAGGACAACAGAAGACCGTGACCGACTCCGCCGGGAAAGAAAAAGACCGTGACCGAAAACCGGCGTGAAGAAGACCGTGGCTGGAACTACGTTCTAGCAGTGACCGAGAAGACCGTTAAGAAGGAGAGACCGACCGTAGCAAAGATCGAGAAGACCGTAAAGTCGCATCAAAGACCGGCGACTAAACTAGACCGAAAAAAACCGAAGACCGAACGAAACCGCTAAGAAAGAAGCAAGAACGATGGCAACGAATGACGGAGTCATTGCAGTCCGTGATCAAGGAAGCAATGTATCGCTTCAATGTCCGAAGTTGACCGAAACAAACTACACTTCTTGGTCGATTTTAGTCGAAACGGTGTTGAGAGCACATGGGTTGTGGAAGACGGTGACCGGGGAAGACGAAGATGAGAAAAGAAACTACACCACTCACTAAGTCAAAAAGTGGCTTTGGCCACGGTTTTTTTATATCGCATAGCCACTGTTTTATAAAAAACGTGGCCAAAGGTAAGAAATTCTCGTTTTAGCCACATATATTTTGTACCAATGGCCAAATATATAGCCTTTGGACCCTTTTAG
>JBCNJP010000017.1:97725425-97749694 GCA_039602395.1 Deinandra increscens subsp. villosa | reverse complement strand
TTCAAACATTTCAAACACAAACATGTAGCTAAAAGACAGTTATATTAAAAGGCCCACCCTGGGTCCGGAAAAGCTCCGGCCACCCCAGGATGGGGACATGTCAAGAACCCTGGATTCATAATCCAGGGGTGGGGCATATTGTTTTAAACAAAAAACCGGGAAACATCAACCGGTATCACATCACAAACAGAAAATTAAAATTGTTTTGAAACAAGAACCACAAAAAAAAAAAACAAGAAGACGACCCCCAACCTTCACGCTTCATCCTGGGTCGTCTTCTTAGCTTCCTCCACCGGCACCTCCTCTGCTGCTTTAGGATCCTGGGCTGGCACATCCCCTTCCTTGGGCTGATCGATGTCCATGGCTTGGTCGGCAGAGCCCTTGGATGGGGTGCCCTTGCTGGTTCCAGGGTCAGCTTCAGGGCCACACCCAGCAGGGATGGTTGCGCCTAGCTCGCGCAGTTTAGTTGCCCATCCGGTCACATCCCATTTGGGGTTCTAGAACCCCAGGTCCCTGGCCTCCTTCGCCATCTTCAACCTGCACTGGAGGAGCGAGATGCGGGCAATCAGCCTGCCCTCATCACCCTTTGCAGCTAGAGCAGCCTCATGATCCGCCCGTGCATCCACAGCCTTCTTCTCCAGGTCCTGCACCAGCCCCAGGTTCTTGTTGGCCATCATCCTGGCCATGTTCAGCTCCTTGTTCAGGGCAGCAAGCTCCCTTTTGGCCGAGGATTCAGCATCCTGGGCGCGCTTCTCAGCAGCCCTGACCAATTCAAAGAAGCGCCCAGCAATCTGCAAGAAAGGGTAATTTAATTAAATATTTGTACCTTGAATTGTTTAACTATATAGAAAATCTCAGGGGTACCCAGGATTGACTTACTTGGCGAGAGGAGGCTTCAGCATGTGTGAGCAGCCCAGCGGCATCCATGTTCTCCAGGGGTTGCAGGGCAGGAGCAACGGCAGTACTGGCCCTGGTTTTGCGCTTGGTGCCAGAGGCCCTTGAAGAAGGAGCCTTGGGGGCAGACATGGGCTCAGCCTTCACAGAGGCCAGGACTTGGATGTCCTGTTCAGGTCCATCCAGCAGGAAAGCATCAAGGTCAACGTTCTCAAGATTGATGGGAGTGGCAGCAGCTGAAGAACAGAAACGTGAGAAATAGGGAAAATCCAAGGAACAAAAGGCAAGGTACCAGGAAACTTACAACTAGACATGCTGTGAGAAGAGTAGGAAGCAGCTTGATGGGGATCGGCCTTGAATTCTCGGTCCTCCTCGGTGATGGTCAGAAACGTCTCAAATCTCTCAAATGCCCCTGGATTTGCAGGGCCGATTGAACTCAAGCTGGGCACTGCAAAACAATAAAATCCAAGGTCAGTGTTTGAATAATATGCAATCATAAGAAAATCTTAATCCCTAATGCAGGCAAGAACCTACCATCTACTTTCCATCTAATCGGAAGATCCATCCCACCTGGGACGGTTGATCTCTTGACAAAGAAAAATTTCCCCTTCCACTCCTCGTGAAATGAAGCTCGGGGAACCATTTGAACCTCCTTGTTCAGAGCCTTGAACAGAAATCGATTGCTACCATGCGACTTAAGTTCGTAACCCAGGGCTAGTTCAGGTAACCCAGACCAGGGAATCAAACTCCCTATTGAGACGATCAAGGGTGCCCAGGATTCTCCACACGATTGGGAGGGTTTGGGCATAAGCAAGGCCGGTGGCCTGAAAGAAATCGGCCAGGAGACTAGAGAAAGGGAAAGACAAACCCATGGAGAAAGGGGTGAATGGAAAACAAACCCAAGTTTCGGAGCTAAAATCCGACCTAACTCTCTTATCAAAAGGCCTAATCTCGGCGTCAGAAGGAAGAAGACTGGACGCCGACAAGCAAGCAATGTCAGCGTCGGTAAAGTTACGGGTTATCCGATTCCGGAGTTTGCAAGTATTTTTGATCGAGGAAATCCTCGATCCCGGTCTTTTTAACCGTTGTCTCCGATCGAATCTTTTTACGGGTCATGGTAGCAAAAGGAAAAAAGAATGAAATCGAGAGGAAGGTTACCTGATTGGAAAAGTTTGAAAGCCGGAGGTGCCAACGTAAACTCTTGCTCTCGAAAAAGTTAGTGTGAGAGGAGGAAAGGGTTAATAGCGTATTTAAAGAAAGGTAGAAGTTGCAGAGGTGAAGGTAAGTTGCCCACGACGTGGCATCATGGATGCTAAATTGACGGACACGATCAAAACGAACGTGGATTAGACCTCAAATTTGAAATTTTCACAGCTGTAAAACTTATCTACAACTTGCGAAAATTTAGGGGCAATTGTTATACCCTGAATTCTCGGCTGGTAATCCAGGGTACAGGTATAAGCTTAGGGCAGGATTGACCCAGGAATCATATGACCCAGAATTTAACAGGTAAAGTTCAAATGACCCTGAATGTATCAGAAGTAAGGTAATGTCCCATGATGTCACTATAATCCAGGGAAGTCCATATTTACTTTATTTTATTTTGGTTATACGTTATTTTGACCCAGGATGAGTCTAATCCAGGGTCACCCTTATTTTACGAATGACCCAGCATGTGGAAATGACCCTGCATGCTAGGACATTGTTATTAACGCGTTTTGTGCCTATATCTGATCAAGGACAGGTTGACAAAGTCTACCAACGGTCGAATGGAAGAAGCTAGAGACTTATTTCGCACGTGGTGGTCAAAGGTTGTTAGCTGAAAACTCGGTCAACCAACTGAAAAAGACGTTGAAGAGAAGATCCCTGGAATATCGGACAAGTTGTTGAAGAGCCAGGAGTATAAATAGGACATTTAGACTTATTTTTCAGCTCACTCGAGATTTACTCATTATATTCTCGTACTCATTTCTCTGCATACTCATTGTACTCAAACATTTACGTGATCAATAAATTGGTAGCGTGTGTTATCGCTACCCGGGGTTTTTATGCCGGCGGCGCCTTAGAGACATCTAAGGGCTAAGGACTTTTCCCTAGTAAAATTCTTGGTGTTCCTACTCACATTTAAGGTTTCATTTGTGTTATCTAAATTATTAACCAACTCCCTGATTTAACTTACATTTTTACCCAGGATTTTGTCTTTTGTCCCTGGAATTCGACTATTGTCCCAGGATTTCTACAAACTGTTTTCATATATTAATCCTAGGCACCAAACCTCACAATCTTATTTGGTTCAATTCTTACTAATTTTGCTTAAGTAATTTTTAGCCAAAACATCTATTAAAGATTATTCAGGCCATTAGGCCATTTTGACCTGCTTATACTAAAAAGTAGGATGTTTTAAGTGTGTTCGGGTCATTTTGACTCATTTAAACTAAAACCTAGATCATTTAAGCTAAAACCTAGATCATTTAAGCCTATTGTAGTTTCAACGGGTCAAATAGGTTTGATAGATCAAACTATTAGTTCAAATGTATCAAAATGACCAGAACCCATTTTTATACACTTAACACATCCAACTTTTCCATTGTATTAAAGTTTATCTACACCATTTTGACCCGTTTAAACTAAAAGTGGGATGTTTTAAGTTTATTAAGTGTGTTCGGGTCATTATGACCCATTTAAACTAAAATTTAGATCATGTAAATCTATTATAGTTTCAATTAGTTAAATAGACTTGATATATCCAACTTTTAGTTTGGTTAGAATGATTAGAATCTACTTTGATACACTTAACACATCTAACTTTAGAGGTGCCCTTGATACCTAGATGCACTTAATATAAGGATTATTTGTCCTTGATTTTTAATAGTCAAACGTTGATACCCTAACCCCACCACAATACGCCTAATGCAAACAGTTAAAATTTCTATTCACCTAAAAATAGACGTGAGCAAAAAAACCGGTTAGGCAACCGGTTACAAAAAAAAACCGGAACCGGTTAGGGGAGTCACCGGTTAGAACGTAACCGGTTCGGTTACTAACCTAACCGCCGGTTAGGGATCAGTTAGGCCATCCGGACGGAGTAACCGGTTAGGAAACCGGTTAGAGCAACCGGTTAGAAAAACCGGTTAGAAAAACCGGTTAGAAACCGGTTACGCACCTGAACGTTGTAAAACAGTCATATAGCCGTTATGGAGCCGTTGGGCTTGTTTTTTTGACCGTTTTTTTGTTTTTTTTTGCAAGTTTACCCCCATAATCATGTATAAATACTTGGGGTATGTTTTGGTTGATCCTTACACCATTCTCAACTCTTTCTAAACTCTCAATCTCTCAAAAATCTCTCGTAATGGCATCATCAAGTGTCCCAAACACCAACGACTCTAACCCCGAAAACCCCGTTCTTGAAGTTATTCCAACCAACCGAAACCCAAATATTTGGCAACATTTTGATATGTGCAAGATGAAGGTGGGTGGAAAGAAAGCTCGGTGCAAATATTGTGGTAAGTTCATCGGAACCGAAGCGAATTCGACGTTGAAGCTACATGTCGAGTATCCCCATTGTAAGGTTCTTCAAGCAAGACAAAATGTGGCGGGTCAAGAAACGATGTCTAATGAAGGAGGAATCTTTGCATACGATGTTGAGGCAACTAGGCTTGCAATGGCAAGTTTTGTTATTCAACAAAGTTTGCCTTTCAACCATTTCGACAACTATCGCTTGACGCGCCTCATTCAAAAGAATCTCCAACCGCGCTACACTAATGTAAGTCGTACTACACTTAGACGTGATTGCATAAAATTGTGGAAAGAGGCGAAAGCCGAATTACAAGAAGGTTTTTCAACTTTAGAAACACGTGTCAATTTAACGAGCGATTGTTGGTCAACTCCTCATGGTTCACCCGAATCTTTTATTTGTGTGACCGCTCATTGGGTAATGCCCGAAACTTGGACCATGATGAAACGAACAATCGCTTTTGAACAACTTGAATTTCCTCACACCGGGTCAAATATTTTTAAAAAAATTGACAAAGTTATCCGGGTTTATGGTTTACAAGAAAAATTGTTCTCTATTTCTTTTGATAACGCGTCCAATAACACGCGTGCTATCGAACAACTAAAACTCAAATATAAACCCGTTTGTGAAGGAAGTTTTTTTCATAGTCGTTGCGTTGCACACATAATCAACTTGTGTGTGCAAGACGGTTTGAGGATTGTTAACCCAATCATTCTAAATTTTAGAAAAATGTTGTCGGATGTGTTTAGCAAACCAAGTAGGCATAATGCCTATATAAAATATTGCAAACAAGCGAATGACATTTGTTTAGGTCCGAATTGGGACGTACCTACGAGATGGAATTCGACTTGTACCATGTTTGAAAAAGCTCTAAAACAAAAAGATAGTTTGCGTTCTTACCACAACGACCTTTGTTCGAGGCACTCAAAACTTGTTGAGTTTTCTATAAATAGTTGGGCTCTTATTGAAGATTTAACAAAGTTGTTACATGTTTTTAAAGAAGCAACCACAACGTTGTCGGGGGTTTATTATCCAACTAGTCCATTGGTTTTAAACCAAATCTTTTTGATGTGCCAAACCTTGAATGAATATTCGTATAAGCCGGACCCTTTTTCCGAAATGGTTAAACCGATGAAAGCAAAATTTGTCAAATATTTTGAAAATATGCCGGCGGTTATTACTTGTGCCTCCACCCTACACCCTTGCATCAATTCGAATAATACCGAAGCTTTGATTGAAAACATTTGTTATGCTTTGGATTTGTATACCGAAAACGAGCTCATTGGTGAAGAACTAAAAAGAAAATTTAACAAAGACCTCACAAACTTGTATGATGCATATGTTGCTAAGTATGGTACAAAATCAACCATACACGAGTCTATGAGGCAACATCAAGCGGGTGTGGGTGCAAGTAGTAGCTCGGATCGTTACGTAAACCTTTTCAACATGTTTTCAACCAACAATGCTAAAAGGGCAAGGGGTAACACTCCGAGTAGCGAACTCGGAAGGTATATGGGGACCGATTTCCTAGCGGGGATTGGGATGGCCGGTTTCAAAGACCTTGATTTGTTGGCTTGGTGGAAAGGAAAGGAAAAAGAATTTCCTGTGCTTTCCATCATGGCCCGAGATTTACTAAGCGTCCAAGCTTCCACGGTAGCTTAGTCCGCTTTTTCTGTTAGTGGCAGGGTCATATCGGTGAGGAGGACAAGGCTAACTCCGGCATCGGTGGAGATGTCGATTTGCTTGAAAGATTACTTGGATGCGGCGGAGAGGATTCAAAACATTGCTACACTTGAAGGAATTGAAGGAGAGATGGAATATGAAGGCCAATTGTACGATGAGGAGGTTGCGGGTGGATTAACCCCGGGAATGACCGATGATGAAGCCGGTTGGGACTACTACTTGAGGTCCGGTCCATCTAGCTCGGGCTCTTCAAACGAATAAAGTTAAACGACTACGGAACCGGGGAGAAAAAATCGAAGAACAAGTTAAATTTAGTATGTTTTAATGTTTTTCCGAATTCGATGTAATGGGTTTAAAAACTCTTTTTTTATGTTTTTCAAGTTTGGTGTGCTTTGTTATGTTATGACAATTAATAAAATTTGAACTTTTTAAAAAAAAGTTGGATTTTTCGGTATTTTTAAAAAATCACAGCCCCTTCACAGGATGTTTTTGAGCTGTGAAAAAAGAGCTGAAATTGCAACCGAAAAAACTGGTTTTTTTGATAACCGGTTTATAACCGGTCTTCTAACCGGTTTGAACCGGGTTGTAACCGGTTGCTATTGGGTACAGGTTTCCAAACCGGAAACTGGTTACTAACCTAACCGGTTAGGTCAGTAACCGATTATTCTTCAAGAACATCCTAACCGGTTTCGGTTACGATTTTTAACCGATTTGTGCATGTCTACCTAAAATCAACCAAAAAACCAACATTATTATTTATTCTTATTGGTACAGTGTAATTCTAACACATTTTCTAGAACATCAAGTGTGCCGTCACTAGTAAACTAAGTTTGGTTTCTAAATCAAGTTTGGACTATTCCATTCATCATATAAAGTCAAAATTAACTCAAAATACGATGATAAAGTCAAAACAAAACATCAACAAAGTCAAACACATAATTTAAAGAGTTGATTACGGATCAACAAGCTATCCGTGGGATAAAGGTAAGGTTTGTCATCTTCTCACCCTCTTTAGATCCTACCATTTGGATAGGATTTGTATTGTGATAGCGTGATGGATAGAAAACCCCTGATGTATGTCGATGAATGAAAATCTAGCTCCAAAACCCGGTGCTAGAAACCCTAGATGCCAAATACCGGCTCTAGAAAAACCCCTTGGATAAACCTCCAAGCAAATAACTTTATTCTCAAGAAAACAACCAATTAAAAAGATTACAAATGAGTTCTTTAAAGAGACAAATAAAAGGAAACATAAACCAACTAGGAAACTAGTTATTAATAAATAAAACTTTTAAATAAAAGATATACTTATTTAAAAATAAAGATAGATTAAAATCCTAAACCCGATAGAAACGGGTCTCGGATTTCCGGACACGGGTCGGGCGGACAGGTTCTCTAGATCTGTATCATATTGGCTATGTTGTTATATTATAGATGAACAAAGTCAACATACAATATCAACTTGTTAAGATGCAATCACTATTATTGAAAACTAATTGATGACTAAAACAATACGAGTGTCACTTTAAACTTACTAACATGCACCAAAATCTCATAATTTAATAACAAAATCAGATAAAATAAATTAACTTATTCCATAACAAATAAGAGGATTCCAGTTCTTGACGAACAAAATCTCACAGTTAAATAACACAATCTACGTTGTGGGAGGCTGCAATCGGCGGTCGTAACCTCAATGGAGGCTGGAATCTATGGGGATGGTTGCTGGTTTGTTTTGGTGTGAAAAAGGCTCGAGGTTGCTCGCTGGAGGGAAATACACCCACCTAATTTTTTTAGGGTCAATAATAGACATATGGTTGCTAATGGTGTCGCCACTAATACCGTAAGTATAATATAAGACACAAACCATTATGATAATCAACGAAGAGACATGGATTAATAGTGATTAGCGACAATGTACATGTCGCTGCTAGTGAAAGGTGTCGCTACTAATGATGTCGTTGCTAGTGTCCACGTTTCTTTGTAGTGTACACTTAAAAGAATTAATTTTCAACCTATATACATAATCTAAACCATTCACATTTTCTCATACAATTAAATTTACCTCTATGTCTCTAGACAATTTCACCCCACTATGAATTTTCTTCCACCATCTTTATCTAGTTCTGACTCATCTGAGTCTAGCGGCTTTAAATTTCTTGTTAAAGTGGTCACCGCTCTACCAAACTTGAACATCCCTTATTCGAATGATGGAGTATTAAATTTAATGTTCTATTGTTGTTTTTTGTGTATTTTCATTTCTAATTAGTGAAGATTTTAATTTTAATTTTAATTTTAATTTTAATTTTAATTTATGTGGGTTCAAACTAGGCGTGTCGCAACCAAAATTGGTTCAAGTGGGATGAAACGGGTTGAAATGATGTGTTAGTGTACTAGTAGGTCACTTCAAAACACTTCTTTTACCCTTAAAAGTTGAGGGTTCAAGTTTCATTGTAAAGTGTAAGTAGATATTGAAAGTACATAGGGTGAGCATAAAATTTGGATCGAAGATAACGTAAAGTTCTTTTGTGTTGGTCTTAATTAAGGGTCAGTTATACTCGAACCGTCTGTAATCTAATTTCATGCCATATGCAAATGGTCATTTGAAGGTTGGAACTCAAGTCAGCTAATGTCGAGTGTCAAACGACCAATAAACAATGCACCAAATGCATGTTCAAAGTTGTTACGAGTGGCTAGAGTTGATACTACTGAACAAGGTTGGTACCGATGTAAAAAGTTTCTATCAATAACCAAAGTTGCTATCGATGTTTTCATAAACGATGGTTTGATATATATTTAGGTAAACGTTCCTTTGAACATTAGGGTTGACGGCATCGCCACGCCAAATATCAGACGTTCATTTCTTGTAAACGGTCGTTTGAGTTTAAATTAACTAACATTATAATAATGTCAATTTTTCATTCAACCAAAAAATAAGGTTACATACAAACACGACTCAAGTCATCAAACAAGGAAGACGGGCAACAAGTTGCGCCGCCAACCCTTTCTGAATAGCGAAACCTAGACGTGTAAAAACAATGTTCATCAACCTAGGGGACGCCATGTTTCCTGACATGATTTTCGTGAACTCAAAATTAGATATTCAATGGATTGTGCACATAGGTGGCGTGGGGAACCCATTTGACATGATTATGAACCCAAACCAGTAGCCACATGTTACAACTTTACGAGTTAATGCATAGAAACACATCTCCTTTAGACTTTTTTCTAACTAAATTTTTAAAAATAAACTTTTTCTTTTTTTAACGGCAAACGAATGTCCCAGAAAACCCAGAGACTATTTACAGTTTTACACCAGTTAAACTTATTTTAGGTAAAATCCACCTCCGCGAGTGGCCCGATGGTAAAACCTGGGAGCTCAGGGATCGAACTTGTGACCTTTCAGTCCCAAGTCTCCCGCTATCGCCAATGCCCCCTCCAAAATGTTGCCTGTAAGAATCGAACATATATTTCAAGTAGAGAACATAGGATTAACTTATTAAACGGGTGAATATAAAACATTAGAAATAAACATGACGCCTAATAAATCTGTATGTGGGTCAATACAAGTTACTGAATTTTGTGACAAAAATCACACGGCCCCTATGTTGGGTGTGAAGGCCTTTGGGCCGGTTTATTTATTAGGGGCCCGTTATGGTTTCTAGTGTTGCCCTAATTCTCTTTATTTATACCCTCTCATTGTATTGTAATCTCTTGTACTGTTCTGAGCTAATAAGAAAATACCTAGTTGCAGCCCGTGGATGTAGGTCACACTGACCGAACCACGTTAAATCTCTCGTGTTCGATTATTATTGCTTTCGTGTGCGTGTGTGATAGTGTGTTCCGCTGCGTCTCGCTCGTGTCGATTCCTAACAAGTGGTATCTAGAGCCGAGGTTTCTGTCACACACGGGTGCACCGAGACGATCGCTGTTTAAATCGGGTCGTCGTGAAGAAGCTGTTGTTGTAGTCGTAGACCCTCCGGTATGTTTTCTGTTGTTATAATCACAAGTTGAAGATTAGGAATTGATTATTTTTTTTTGTGTGATTGATTCGTCTTTGCGGTGCCGTTACTCGACTGATATCCAAGAAACCTAATATTAGGTTTGGTTTCCATCTATTAGATTGTGGATTCCACGTGGAGTAGGAAGAAACAAAATTTGTTTCTTTGTTTTGAGGTTTCCCCTTAATCGAGCAGCCGCAAGTGAAAGAAAAAAAAATTGGTATTTTTTTTTTGTTTGCTTGTAAATCAAGATCAAGTTGTACCGAGTGAGTGAAGCCGATTGGGTACGTCGTCTACAACTATTTTTCTCAAACGTGATCAGGAGAGACAGGTTCACTCGTTTCTGTTTTCTGATTAGTGTTTTGATTGGGTTGTTTGGGTGTCAAGTTTCGGGTTATTATTCGGGGTGTTCGGGTTTAATTTGCTTTTGCGGTTGGGTATTTGTTGACGGGAGGATCGGGTTTTGGCCGTGTTTGTCTGGATTTTTTTACTGTGATTATCAACTGTTTGTCTCTCGTTTGCTATGGCCGAAGACGGGAAGGTTCAGATTGAGAAGTTCAATGGGACCGATTTCAGTTGGTGGAAGATGCAAGTAGAAGCTCTGTTGTGTCAAAAAGATCTAGACATGGTTATGGTCAAGGATAAGCCTGCGAAGATAGAACAAGCTGATTGGTAATTGAAGGATAAAAAGGCTAGGGCGGTTATTACATTGGCACTTACTAAAAGTGTGGCGTTCAATATCATGAAGGAGACTACTGCGTATGGTATGATGAATGCGCTTTCGAATATGTATGAGAAGCCGTCTGCTGCAAATAAAGTATTCCTAATTCGAGAGCTTGTGAACACGAGGATGAATGAAGGAAGCTCAGTAACTGCTCACATCAACAACCTTAATTCAATCTTAGCAAGACTTGTATCAGTTGGGATTAAGTTTGAGGATGAGGTTCAGGCTTTACTGCTGTTGTCGTCTCTGCCTGACAGTTGGTCTGGAACTGTGACTGCAATTTCAAGTTCCGCGGGGACAACTGGTTTCACTTTTGAAGGTATTCGAGATCTCATTCTGGGTGAGGATGTCAGAAGAAGGAATTCGGGTGAATCATCAAATAGTGGGTTACTAAATGTTGGTAGAGGTCGGGAAAGCAACAGAAGCAGTGGGAGTCGGGGAAGGAGTTCGTCTAGAACTCGGAAGAATGTGAGGTGTTGGAGCTGCAACGAGGTGGGGCATGTGAAGAGTCAATGTCCAACAGAAGAAAGATCTGAATACAGTTTCTGGGGATGTCTCTGAGGATGAGGCGTTGATACTCAGTGTGGAAAACTGTGTAGAATCTTGGGTCATGGATTCAGGTGCTTCGTTTCACGCCATGGACAACGGGGAAACGATGGTGAATCTGAAAGAAGGCGATTTTGGAAAGGTACGATTAGCTAATGACGAGGTGCTTGAGGTAACGGGCATGGGGGATATTGATTTGGTCACTTCATTGGGAACTACATGGAATCTAAAAAATGTCAGGGTTATTCCGGGGCTGAAGAAGAAACTGATTTCGGTTGGTCAGCTGGATGAACAAGGACTTGAAGTTAGGTTTGGTAGTGGCAAATGGAGGGTGGTCAATGGTAATCTGGTAATTGCTCGTGGTATGAAGCGTGGGTCATTATATATGGTTGAGGTACCTGCTAAGGGATGTATGACCGTCCCGGTTAAGCATAACAAAATCGGGTTCGCTAAATCTGGTGCTAAGAGAGTTCATTTTGCAAACGTGAAGTCTGGAGCAGCAGATGTTAGTTGAACGAGCTAGAAAGTCTAAACCATTCAGGGGATTCGGTGACAGTGGGAGCACAGGACGTGTTCCGGGTACAGTTACGAAGAGCCGTTGGGTTTCGAAGACTAAAGCTGAAGAATTCTCTCCTGGTGATTGTTTGCTGAGTTTGGAGAGTGTATGTGGTCCTCGGTGTATCTCTGGATCCGGTGGAGTGTCCAAACCGGTTGAGACAGAGGATGGGTCGTTGACGGGATTAGTCACGACTGAGTTGGAGCTCGGGGGAGCTTCAACTGGCCCTTCTGGTACTTGATGATGAGGGGCCGCTGCAACTAGGTGATATTAACTGAAGTCTTAGCTTGTTCTTGGGAACTGGAGGCTTGGAAGACTTGTCTGATTGGAGATTACTGGTTTACTGGATGACTATGGGTGTGTATGCTTGGATGGCGGGCTAGAGTATATCGCAAGGCCTTCAAGTGGGAGATTGTTGGGTGTGAAGGCCTTTGGGCCGGTTTATTTATTAGGGGCCCGTTATGGTTCCTAGTGTTGCCCTAATTCTCTTTATTTATACCCTCTCATTGTATTGTAATCTCTTGTACTGTTCTGAGCTAATAAGAAAATACCTAGTTGCAGCCCGTGGATGTAGGTCACACTGACCGAACCACGTTAAATCTCTCGTGTTCGATTATTATTGCTTTCGTGTGCGTGTGTGATAGTGTGTTCCGCTGCGTCTCGCTCGTGTCGATTCCTAACAAGTGGTATCTAGAGCCGAGGTTTCTGTCACACACGGGTGCACCGAGACGATCGCTGGTTTAAATCGCTTGAAGGCTGGTCGATCTAGACCTCCGGATGTCGTTGTTATAATCACGTGAAGAAGATTGGTTATTTTTTTTGTGTGATTGATTCGTCTTAGCGGTGTCGGTTCTCGACCGAACCAAGAAGTTTACCTAATATTATTTGGTTGTGGTTTACCTACGTGAATATAAAGAATTGTGGATTCTTCATTTGGAGCTAAAGTACAACAGAAATTTGTTTCTTTGTAATCGTATGAAAGGTTTCGTTTCCTTATTATCGAGCAGCCGCAAGTGAAAGAAAAAAAAATTGGTATTTTTTTTTTGTTTGTTTGTAAATCAAGATCAAGTTGTACCGAGTGAGTGAAGCCGATTGGGAACGTCGATCTACAACTATTTTTCTCAAACGCGATCAGGAGAGACAGGTTCACTCGTTTCTGTTTTCTGATTAGTGTTTTGATTGGGTTGTTCTTCGGGTTTGGGTGTTCAAGTTTCGGGTTATTATTCGGGTTGTTCGGGTTTGATTTGCTTGTTGCGGTTGGGTATTTGTTGACGGGAGGATCGGGTTTTGGCCGTGTTTGTCTGGATTTTTTTTACTGTGATTATCAACTGTTTGTCTCTCGTTTGCTATGGCCGAAGACGGGAAGGTTCAGATTGAGAAGTTCAATGGGACCGATTTCAGTTGGTGGAAGATGCAAGTAGAAGCTCTGTTGTGTCAAAAGGATCTAGACATGGTTATGGTCAAGGATAAGCCTGCGAAGATAGAACAAGCTGACTGGGAATTGAAGGATAAAAAGGCTAGGGCGGTTATTACATTGGCACTTACTAAAAGTGTGGCGTTCAATATCATGAAGGAGACTACTGCGTATGGTATGATGAATGCGCTTTCGAATATGTATGAGAAGCCGTCTGCTGCAAATAAAGTATTCCTAATTCGAGAGCTTGTGAACACGAGGATGAATGAAGGAAGCTCAGTAACTGCTCACATCAACAACCTTAATTCAATCTTAGCAAGACTTGTATCAGTTGGGATTAAGTTTGAGGATGAGGTTCAGGCTTTACTGCTGTTGTCGTCTCTGCCTGACAGTTGGTCTGGAACTGTGACTGCAATTTCAAGTTCTGCGGGGACAACTGGTTTCACTTTTGAAGGTATTCGAGATCTCATTCTGGGTGAGGATGTCAGAAGGAGGAATTCGGGTGAATCATCAAATAGTGGGTTACTAAATGTTGGTAGAGGTCGGGAAAGCAACAGAAGCAGTGGGAGTCGGGGAAGGAGTTCGTCTAGAACTCGGAAGAATGTGAGGTGTTGGAGCTGCAACGAGGTGGGGCATGTGAAGAGTCAATGTCCAGCAGAAGAAAGATCTGAATACAGTTTCTGGGGATGTCTCTGAGGATGAGGCGTTGATACTAAGTGTGGAAAACTGTGTAGACTCTTGGGTCATGGATTCAGGTGCTTCGTTTCACGCCATGGACAACGGGGAAGCGATGGTGAATCTGAAAGAAGGCGATTTTGGAAAGGTACGATTAGCTAATGATGAGGTGCTTGAGGTAACGGGCATGGGGGATATTGATTTGGTCACTTCATTGGGAACTACATGGAATCTAAAGAATGTCAGGGTTATTCCGGGGCTGAAGAAGAAACTGATTTCTGTTGGTCAGCTGGATGAACAAGGACTTGAAGTTAGGTTTGGTAGTGGCAAATGGAGGGTGGTCAATGGTAATCTGGTAATTGCTCGTGGTATGAAGCGTGGGTCATTATATATGGTTGAGGTACCTGCTAAGGGATGTATGACCGTCCCGGTTAAGCATAACAAAATCGGGTTCGCTAAATCTGGTGCTAAGAGAGTTCATTTTGCAAACGTGAAGTCTGGAGCAGCAGATGTTAGTTGAACGAGCTAGAAAGTCTAAACCGTTCAGGGGATTCGGTGACAGTGGGAGCACAGGACGTGTTCCGGGTACAGTTACGAAGAGCCGTTGGGTTTCGAAGACTAAAGCTGAAGAATTCTCTCCTGGTGATTGTTTGCTGAGTTTGGAGAGTGTATGTGGTCCTCGGTGTATCTCTGGATCCGGTGGAGTGTCCAAACCGGTTGAGACAGAGGATGGGTCGTTGACGGGATTAGTCACGACTGAGTTGGAGCTCGGTGGAGCTTCAACTGGCCCTTCTGGTACTTGATGATGAGGGGCCGCTGCAACTAGGTGATATTAACTGAAGTCTTAGCTTGTTCTTGGGAACTGGAGGCTTGGAAGACTTGTCTGATTAGAGATTACTGGATTACTGGATGACTATGGGTATGTATGCTTGGATGGCGGGCTAGAGTATATCGCAAGGCCTTCAAGTGGGAGATTGTTGGGTGTGAAGGCCTTTGGGCCGGTTTATTTATTAGGGGCCCGTTATGGTTCCTAGTGTTGCCCTAATTCTCTTTATTTATACCCTCTCATTGTATTGTAATCTCTTGTACTGTTCTGAGCTAATAAGAAAATACCTAGTTGCAGCCCGTGGACGTAGGTCACACTGACCGAACCACGTTAAATCTCTCGTGTTCGATTATTATTGCTTTCGTGTGCGTGTGTGATAGTGTGTTCCGCTGCGTCTCGCTCGTGTCGATTCCTAACACCCTACCCCTCAAACCTAAATTCCTTCAATTGCAACTATTATTTTGAAGATCTCTAATTAATATAGATGTGAGTCGTGTATTTGTTATATTCATGTTTTTATTTAGCTATTTATTTATCCTTTTTTCTATCGATTCTAAATTTCAAGGCTTAAATTCCTTTGTGACAAAAAATCACACGGCCTGCTAAGATCCTCCTCGGCTTGATTAACGATTTGAGGTTGAGCAAAAACAAGAAGGCGGTTATCGAAGCCGTGGTCTTTATTGTTTGGTGATGTATTTTGAACTACCGCAAATCTATTTTCAATTCTTCAAAGTTAAGAAACGGCGAGTTGTTTGATCTATTTCTTTTTTATTCATTTTTCTGGTTTGCTAATAGAAATAAAAGGTATCGTATTTCATGGGTTAAGTGGCTTATAAACCCTCTCTTACTTACCTGATATAATTGTTTTCTTGTTTGGCTGTCTTAGCCAAATATCTCATAAAACCTCCGCCGTTTCCAAAAAAAATATAATCACACGGCCCCTACCTCTCAAACCTAAATTCCTCTGTTTTTATATGATGGCAAGTCTTTTATTTATATATTTTCAGGTTTTTTTTTCTTACTTTATACATTCTTATATTTCTAACTCCCCTTAATCTTTCATTCAATTTGAAATTTCAGATTACTTTTTCTCTGTCATATTGCTCTTCCTGCCCTCCGCAAACTCCAACGGCTATTTATAAAAGCATTCACAACTCATTCCTTATCAATATTCTTATAATTTATATCTTTATTATTATTTTTTCTCTCTCTTTTAGTCACAACCACAATTAAATAATACATTTCTATACTATTTTCTCTTTTCCACTTACAACCAAACCTTAAATTTTATAGAATTCACCATTTTTTTTATAAAATATACAGATTTTCAATATCTGTTCTCTTTCCTCTACTCACAACCACTTACAACTAAACCTTAAATTTTAAAAACTACACTCACATAAATTATACCAAACGGGCTGTGAATGCTCTAGGTTGGAACATGAGATCGGTGATGTTGTTCAGGGACCAGCAGATAGTACCTAAGCTCCGCAATATATATTTTCAAAATATAATTTTCTGCCTCTACTCATACGATGCTTTGAGTTTGTTTTTTATTTTGTGTTTCGTCAAGTCTATGATTTACGTCTGTGTTTCCGTTTTAAATTTTTTTCCTAAAATTTATTCGATCCCGACGTGAAGCGAGAATGCAAAACTTAGTTTTAGTGTAAAGATCGTGAAAATAGTTTCAGTTTTAAATGCTCCGGGCCTACATTGTTGACTATTATTGGAGCCCTGATTGATTGATGGATAAGCCGACAAGCTATTAAGGAGCGTAACATGGGGTTTGGGACCATGGAAATAACTACTGTAGGCTTATTTTTGTGAATATAGTTTTTGGAAACATATAAAAAATAACATGTGAATAAGATTTATTTAGCAATAACACTAAAAACATTATATTTCTGAAGTAAGTAGTAACAAAAATATGTTTGTATTTGATGACGTATATCCGGTCATGGTGACGTCACGGTCACCCCTTGGCAATAAACAACAATAACACACCACATCCGACCGACTGACTCTTGTACCGACCGGTCGGCATAATATCAGTCCGACAAGGACACACAGACCAACGCTCCACATACATACCGATCGGGCACCACTCCGCCCGATCGAGCACTCTAATCAAGGGATTACCAGAAATGGGTACTGTAGCGCCCTGAGCCGACCACCGGGTCAGTCGCACAGAGCCCCTGTTCGGGTAATACAACATTAATTACACACCAGGACAAAGGTTGAGGGTTGTAAATACCCCTCAACCACCAGGTAAGGATTCATTCATTGCACTCCACTCTTCCCACATTTGATCCGATAGCGAATACTGATTCTGACGCCGGAGTTTGGTCGCAGGACATCATGTCCTGCCCTCCAAGAACAACGGTGTTTGCTCTTTTGCAGATAGTCAAGAATTGTTGAAGTATTCCACTCGGGTCCCGGCTCACCCAGAGTGTCATCCGGTAGGTCTACTATCCGAGCGGTCCGTCCTAGGCTCTGCCTATCCGACCGGTCGGGGCAGCCCGATTCTACAGTACTAAAGGTTCTTATCTTAAAGTCAAATGGTTTAGCGAGTAACAGGTGTTTAGGGTAGTTATGATAAGAATTGCTCTTGTTCTTTGAACATCTACGCCTAGTTTAATTAGGATAAATTCACTGTCTATTTGTATAACTTTTTTTTTATTTAGAAAGTATATCATCGTATGAATATATTACTTGAAGGATCAAATTACAATAAAGTGGCAGGTAAACGGACAATAAGCTGCGCCACAACCTCCTTTTGGATAGAAAAACCGATCTCACTAAAGACAAAGCTATGATTTTTAGGAGTCGAGGAATTGTTGTGCACGATTCGCTGAACTCTATTAAGAAAATCTACTGCCTCGGGGGCAGGGTCAGCTCAAACTTTTTAGAGGCCCCAAACAAACTTTAAAATTGGGGCCCTCAAACCTTACTTTTCTTTTGAATTTTTCAAATAACGAATTCATAATTAATTTTAAATTTAAATGGTATTATTGTATAATAAACTTAAAACATTCAATAAAAAAATTAACTTTTAAACTGCTATAAAAGAACCCGTGTCATATTTATGCAAACATGATAAAACCTTGAACCATAAGGACTGAAATATCATATTTTGATTTGCAAAATATGACCAAATGCACAACTATCAAGATAATATTAGGCTTACAATACAACTAAACTCAAATGAGCATAATATAGCATCAATAATTCATGTGTGTCATAATGTCATCATATTTGAAGAGTAAGATTTAATTTTAGACACGTAAAAAGAATTAAAACTTGACCAAGTTTTAAATGAGAATACAAACTAAACGGTTGGAAATTGAAAAACCAATATTAAATTTGTAAAAAAAATATATACATATACAAAATAAACTATTCTTTAAAAAATTCAAAAAAGAAATAAACAGAAGATGGAGGATGTTTAAAAAATAGTTTGTTCTTATTAAGAAATCAAACAAAAATTAAATTATAGGAAGAAAATAATGTTTGAGGGATGTTCGTATTCCTGAAAAACACACAAAAAAAAGGCAACTATGCATATAGTTGGTGAGTCATAGGTTTAAATAGTAAAACAATTATAGGAAGAAAATAATGTTTGATAGGGCTTGCAAAGTCATACATGTTAAATAAATAACCAACAACCAGCATGAAACGAACAGATAACATGAAACCAAATAATAGCATGAATGTTTGTCCGCGTGTTCAATTCCTCGCAAGGAATCTCAGCGTTGGGACCAAATAGCATAGAATATTGTCCGCGTGTTTAATTCTTCTTAAAGGAATCTCAGCGTTGGGACCAAATAGCATACAAGTTTGTCCGCGTGTTCAATTCCTCTCAAAGGAATCTCAGCGTTGGGACCAAATAACATACTAGTTACACAGTAGCATCTAATGAATAGCATGACAAAATATTCGTTTATACGTTATAACACGTATAAATATAAGTAAATCTATTTAACAGTGCTTGACCTTGCGTAGTGATAATAGATTTATTGAATGAATAAAGTTTCACCATGAACCATAATAAAAAGTATGATGAAGTATATGGTTGCTTGAAATAGAGTAATAATGATGAATAAAGTTTACGCGTGTTTTCCACCCCAAAATAGTTTGGAAACTTGAAGAAAAGGGGGGCTATGAACTCACTTTAGATTGCTTGACTCACAAGATTGACGAACGAGGAGAGTTCAAATATGAGGATGTCCTAAAAGGGTAATGAATCTTGACTAACCTAAAGTTATGAGGACGAATAAAGGATTTCTAGGCATCTAGGGTTTTGATGGATTCGAGGATCTGAAGAAGACGTATTCAACTGATTTGCACATGAGATAATCTACATTTAGTTTGTTTATAAATTAAAATGAAATTTAAGGTGAATAATTAGTTATTAAATAAAAGGAAGAAATCAATGATCTCTCAGTTATTATGAAAAATGTTTTAGAACTTGATAACGATTAAAAATGTCATTTTAATTGCATAAGAATGAGTCATACTCGTAATCTAAAAGTTGTATCTATCTATATATATGTATTAAAACAATTATTTAACACCGTTATAATTTAGATAAAACATTTGCAATAAAATTTGAGAAATTAAAGAGGAGTCATTTGTTTCTAAACCTATATTATTATATATATATATATATATATATATATATATATATTTATTTATTTATTTATTGGGACATGAAATTTGTATGTTCAAGATTTTGAAAAAAAATATGTTTCACAAATTATTTGGAAAATTTCTAAAAAATTCTTAATTTTTAATTTTGATTTAAAAAAAATTAAGGAGTAAAAAGAAACAGAACAAGAAAACGTTGAGGCCAGGTTTGAACCCGCGACCTCTTCGTTTGAATGTTTGTACCGAACCAACCGGACTACCGGCCTTGTTGGTAAAATTTTCGTTGTGAACAAATATGAAGCAGTTAAGTGTGGTCATCCTCTTCCCCATTCATCCACTCGAAAACCCTAGATCTTTGGACCCGAAATCGAAGCACAAAACGTGTAGGTTTACTGAAATAAACATGGGGCTTGTGCTCACAATGAAGAAACGAACCTAATGATACTAAAATTACCTCGAAACGTAGCCGGAAAAAGAAAAACGTGAGGGTCGCCAGAAACGAACCTAATGATACTAAAATTATCTCGAAGCGGCGACGGAGTTCGGAGGTGCGAACAGAGGTTGTTTGTAGGTGTCTTCGATGCCCAACTGCTCAGAAAGAGTTAAGGAATCGATTTATAGTGTCAAATTCAACCAACAACGGGTATAAACGTCATTAAAGCTCCGATTCGGTTTCGAGTTTTATGGTTTTAATTGCGATTAAACGCGAATTAAACTACGGTTTTGAGTACGTGATAATGATTATAGTAATGATAGGAACGTTACTGGACGTTATGATGATTAAATGTTGCGTTTTTGCCGGTTTTGGGTATCTCCGGCGAGTATGGGGTGGCCGTCGGCGGCGGCTTTGCCGGAAAAACGGGAAAACATATATTCTCTCTCTCTCTCTCTCTCTCTCTCTTTTTACATAAAACTCATTAGTTTATATTTCTTTTTCTTTTGACAAATTTGTTTCCTTAAAACATCAAAAATTTAATAATTATAGATTTGTTAGATTATGTATATATGTATATATATACATAAAACATTTAAACACAAGTTTTAAATTTCCTAAAATGTGTGAAATATAATCTCAAAATAATTTTTAATAAAACTCTACCCAAAAACTTGTTAAACAATGTTTTATTTATACAAAATGATTAAGCAATCTATATTTTAACTTACATATACGTTTTATAAAAATCTATCGTGACCGAGATGTTAAAAGTTGTGTAACGTTTATAAAAATCAAGTTTGTTTAATGCACATTAAGTTTAAACACTTATGACTTCATAATATTTATTTACCATTGTTGTTAGGAAAATTAATTTAATCTAGTAAATAAATAACACAATTTTAAATTGATAGCTCAAAAGCTTATATTAATAAAATAAAATTTCATGATTGTTACAGTCTCTCCTACTTGGAGAAATTTCGTTCCGAAATTTATGCACTGGAAAACGCAAGGTAAGGCAATAAGTATGGAGAAAAAGCAAAGTGTAAAAATTAAGGCTTATACTGACGAGTTGAGAGTGACATAAAGGATAAGATTTGATGGGATGGACTGTATCGAATGGGTCACCTGTGATGGCCCCTCGTACAAGAAGTTGTTGTGGGTCAACGATTAAAAATGAGCGACAACAGAGGATTGGATTGACTGTGTTAGATTGAAAGGGTTCACTAATGCAACGTTAGGATTTTCTCAAAGATCAAATGCATCACTGCAAGGGTTGTAGTATAAACTTTTACCACCAGTTTGAAATGGTCATGAGATATCATAGAATATTAAAGATCACTAACATCATAATAATTGAATACATTGTCACAAAAATAATAAAGGCTTCTGACACAGGATGTATATTGCATAAAGTTTTGCTCAAGAATTCTTATTAAATAATAGGTCAAGGTCTAAAATAACACTAAACTTCTCATGATCCTAAGGACGATACTTTTGATAACTTGACAGGAGCACTTATATATAGGATGTACCATCGGCGTATCCACCATGTCCTTTTCAAGTAACGTCCATTTTGTCGCTCTAAATCATGATAGGTTCAATGTTATGACACACGGCAGGATTTACCATGATTCCCATGCGTCGAAATTTTTAATTACACATGCACCCATAATTACTCGTTTCGTCGCATGGTCCGCATAGTTTATCTTGTTGTGTATGGGTCATAAGGCACAAATAGTTCACCATAGAAGAATCAAGTAACAATGTTCCATCAATGGATAATCGAGCTAGCAACGTTCACACAAAGTCCTTGAATGTCTATCTAGCGTCATTTATGTAGAATCATGCTAATAAAGTATTTAATTAATCTAACCACGTGCATGTATGATCAAACTGATAGTGAACATAAGAAACCAAGTTTTATTCATGGCAAAAGTCAGTTGAAAAGGCAAATTAACTTAACAAAGTATATGAGAAGTCATCTAACACTTATTCATGGATAACTAGCTAATATGACGTAGGTAA
Source organism: Deinandra increscens subsp. villosa (assembly GCA_039602395.1). Taxonomy (NCBI): domain Eukaryota; kingdom Viridiplantae; phylum Streptophyta; class Magnoliopsida; order Asterales; family Asteraceae; genus Deinandra; species Deinandra increscens. Next base: position 97,727,753 of record JBCNJP010000017.1, on the reverse strand, counting down.
AAATCAGTTGCCGACGTTTGGCTCTTGACAAGCTTCAGGTGCCCCGAGCATAGAAACTCGACCTCGGGTGGCTTGTTTGTTGTTAGACAAATTAGGACATTGTTTCCTGAAGTGATTAGGACTCCCACATTGGTAACATGCACGAGTGGCATTGTTGTTTGGAACGGGTACAACTGCTAGACTTTGATTTGTTCCTGCTGGAACAGTCCTGCACACTTCTGCTAAATGCCCAAATCTTTCACACTTGTTACACTTGCTACATTGTGTGCCAACAGGATGATGATAGCTGCAAATGATGCATAAAGGGTTTGGATCCTTATAATTTGGTTTGGCGGCAATGGTATTGTTTGGAGCCACAGCTTTCACGGGAACAGTAGGGGTAACCAATGCATAGCTTTGAGTGTGCATTTTTCTCTTCTTGTTATTAGACTCGTTGTTACTTGAAGTTGACCCACGGTCATCCTTGTCTTTAATGGTTTCCTTTTTTAGCACCCCAGTCTTGACCATCTCAGTGGTCAGAGTCCCAGCCAACCTGATGGTAGCTAACAGAGTTGCAGGGTTCACAGACATCATTACTATATGCATCGCTTCAGGGAGTGCATCGATGTAGCAGTCAATTGCAGTTTGTTCAGGAGTCACCAAGTGAGGAACAACAAAGAGAGTTCTTGGAATCGAGCTGTAAAGCCGAGATGATCAACTCCTTTCATGGTTAGACTCCTGAATTTGGCCTCTAACTTCCTCATTCCGACCTTGGTTAATACTCCTCAGTTAACAAAGCCTTGAATGCATCCCAAGTCAAAGCATGAAGCACCTCTCGTGTCTTGGCTCTTATTTGCGTATTCCACCAAGTTAGAGCCCCTTTCTTGAATGTACATGATGCACTTGACCCATTAATCTTCAGGACAGTTGCACATGTTTAGCGTAGCTTCCGTTTTATCGAACCATTGAAGAAAACCGATCGCTCCTTCAGTTGCAGCGAATTCAGTGGGCTTAGAAGTCACGAAGAGTTTGTATGAGTTTTCGACTCCACCAGGTTGGAACCATCTCCATTGTCATTAGTGCGTACAGTGGTTCGAGTTTGAATGGTTTCATTGAGCTGGTTGACCATGTTGGGAAGGATGGTAGCCATTTGCTGGGAGATGATAGTGGCCAATTCGGTGGGATCCATCTCCAGGAAGCAAAAGATTCGAGTTAGATATGGAAATAGAATGACGTTATTGATGATTAAACATTAGGATAATGTCGTTGACTAATCAAAATCCCGAGCCCGTTTAACGATTCTACTAGAACTGCATGTTTTAGCCTATAAGCGCCATGTTCCCCGAAAGGACCCCCATGAAAGAGAGGTGAGTCACTTGGACTACTTAAATACCAGGTCATTCCTTAGCCAGGGCCTTCCGAAGAGATAACCACTCTTCCAGATTACACATAATCCCGAGAACCGTAACGCCAACCCGTAATGTGGACGAGAGTGTTCAAGGATGGGAACATGAATTTCCAATGATGAACCCTAATATAAAGCCTAAGAATTTCGCCGACAAGGATGAGTTGCACATGCCAAGATAGAGATTCACGAGAAAATGTTCAATGTGAGAATTCAAATACCTAACTCAAGGATATGGTTTATTATTTTTTGGCCCCTAAGCTTATAGTCTAGATTATTGTTTTCTAATAACCTAATTCCCTATAACCAAGGCTCTGATACCAATTCTGTAACACCCCAACCGATAGCAGAAATATCGAGGTGTCACGAAAAGAGGATAGAAGCACAAGGAAATAAAAGGAAAACCATATTTTATTATTAACTCAAAGCTTAAAACGTCTATTAAAAGGCACAATTCTTAAATGATAATATAAACTATATCTAGGTCCACAAGGTCCTAGTTATAATCAACACTTATGCTGGATGTTCGTAATCCTGAGAAACACGCAAAAAAAGGTCAACTATGCATATAGTTGGTGAGTCATAGGTTTAAATAGTAAAACAATTATAGGAAAAAACAATGTTTGACAGGGTTTGCAAAGTCATACATGTTAAATTAATAAACCAACAACCAGCATGAAACGAACAGATAACATGAAACCAAATAATAGCATGAATGTTTGTCCGGGTGTTCAATTCCTCGCAAGGAATCTCAACGTTGGGACCAAATAGCATAGAAGATTGTCCGTGTGTTCAATTCCTCTTTAAGGAATCTCAGCGTTGGGACCAAATAGCATACAAGTTTGTCCGCGTGTTCAATTCCTCTCAAAGGAATCTCAGCGTTGGGACCAAATAACATACTAGTTACACAGTAGCATCTAATGAATAGCATGACAAAATATTCG
>JBCNJP010000017.1:97689200-97724925 GCA_039602395.1 Deinandra increscens subsp. villosa | reverse complement strand
TTATTGGGACATGAAATTTGTATGTTCAAGATTTTGAAAAAAAATGTTTCACAAATTATTTGGAAAATTTCTAAAAAATTCTTAATTTTTAATTTTGATTTAAAAAAAAATAAAGGAGTAAAAAGAAACAGAACAAGAAAACGTTGAGGCCAGGTTTGAACCCGCGACCTCTTCGTTTGAATGTTTGTACCGAACCAACCGGACTACCGGCCTTGTTGGTAAAATTTTCGTTGTGAACAAATATGAAGCAGTTAAGTGTGGTCATCCTCTTCCCCATTCATCCACTCGAAAACCCTAGATCTTTGGACCCGAAATCGAAGCACAAAACGTGTAGGTTTACTGAAATAAACATGGGGCTTGTGCTCACAATGAAGAAACGAACCTAATGATACTAAAATTACCTCGAAACGTAGCCGGAAAAAGAAAAACGTGAGGGTCGCCAGAAACGAACCTAATGATACTAAAATTATCTCGAAGCGGCGACGGAGTTCGGAGGTGCGAACAGAGGTTGTTTGTAGGTGTCTTCGATGCCCAACTGCTCAGAAAGAGTTAAGGAATCGATTTATAGTGTCAAATTCAACCAACAACGGGTATAAACGTCATTAAAGCTCCGATTCGGTTTCGAGTTTTATGGTTTTAATTGCGATTAAACGCGAATTAAACTACGCTTTTGAGTACGTGATAATGATTATAGTAATGATAGGAACGTTACTGGACGTTATGATGATTAAATGCTGCGTTTTTGCCGGTTTTGGGTATCTCCGGCGAGTATGGGGTGGCCGTCGGCGGCGGCTTTGCCGGAAAAACGGGAAAACATATATTCTCTCTCTCTCTCTCTCTCTCTCTCTCTCTCTTTACATAAAACTCATTAGTTTATATTTCTTTTTCTTTTGACAAATTTGTTTCCTTAAAACATCAAAAATTTAATAATTATAGATTTGTTAGATTATGTATATATGTATATATATACATAAAACATTTAAACACAAGTTTTAAATTTCCTAAAATGTGTGAAATATAATCTCAAAATAATTTTTAATAAAACTCTACCCAAAAACTTGTTAAACAATGTTTTATTTATACAAAATGATTAAGCAATCTATATTTTAACTTACATATACGTTTTATAAAAATCTATCGTGACCGAGATGTTAAAAGTTGTGTAACGTTTATAAAAATCAAGTTTGTTTAATGCACATTAAGTTTAAACACTTATGACTTCATAATATTTATTTACCATTGTTGTTAGGAAAATTAATTTAATCTAGTAAATAAATAACACAATTTTAAATTGATAGCTCAAAAGCTTATATTAATAAAATAAAATTTCATGATTGTTACAGTCTCTCCTACTTGGAGAAATTTCGTCCCGAAATTTATGCACTGGAAAACGCAAGGTAAGGCAATAAGTATGGAGAAAAAGCAAAGTGTAAAAATTAAGGCTTATACTGACGAGTTGAGAGTGACATAAAGGATAAGATTTGATGGGATGGACTGTATCGAATGGGTCACCTGTGATGGCCCCTCGTACAAGAAGTTGTTGTGGGTCAACGATTAAAAATGAGCGACAACAGAGGATTGGATTGACTGTGTTAGATTGAAAGGGTTCACTAATGCAACGTTAGGATTTTCTCAAAGATCAAATGCATCACTGCAAGGGTTGTAGTATAAACTTTTACCACCAGTTTGAAATGGTCATGAGATATAATAGAATATTAAAGATCACTAACATCATAATAATTGAATACATTGTCACAAAAATAATAAAGGCTTCTGACACAGGATGTATATTGCATAAAGTTTTGCTCAAGAATTCTTATAAAATAATAGGTCAAGGTCTAAAATAACACTAAACTTCTCATGATCCTAAGGACGATACTTTTAATAACTTGACAGGAGCACTTATATATAGGATGTACCATCGGCGTATCCACCATGTCCTTTTCAAGTAACGTCCATTTTGTCGCTCTAAATCACGATAGGTTCAATGTTATGACACACGGCAGGATTTACCATGATTCCCATGCGTCGAAATTTTTAATTACACATGCACCCATAATTACTCGTTTCGTCGCATGGTCCGCATAGTTTATCTTGTTGTGTATGGGTCATAAGGCACAAATAGTTCACCATAGAAGAATCAAGTAACAATGTTCCATCAATGGATAATCGAGCTAGCAACGTTCACACAAAGTCCTTGAATGTCTATCTAGCGTCATTTATGTAGAATCATGCTAATAAAGTATTTAATTAATCTAACCACGTGCATGTATGATCAAACTGATAGTGAACATAAGAAACCAAGTTTTATTCATGGCAACAGTCAGTTGAAAAGGCAAATTAACTTAACAAAGTATATGAGAAGTCATCTAACACTTATTCATGGATAACTAGCTAATATGACGTAGGTAAAAATCAGTTGCCGACGTTTGGCTCTTGACAAGCTTCAGGTGCCCCGAGCATAGAAACTCGACCTCGGGTGGCTTGTTTGTTGTTAGACAAATTAGGACATTGTTTCCTGAAGTGATTAGGACTCCCACATTGGTAACATGCACGAGTGGCATTGTTGTTTGGAACGGGTACAACTGCTAGACTTTGATTTGTTCCTGCTAGAACAGTCCTGCACACTTCTCCTAAATGCCCAAATCTTTCACACTTGTTACACTTGCTACATTGTGTGCCAACAGGATGATGATAGCTGCAAATGATGCATAAAGGGTTTGGATCCTTATAATTTGGTTTCGCGGCAATGGTATTGTTTGGAGCCACAGCTTTCACGGGAACAGTAGGGGTAACCAATGCATAGCTTTGAGTGTGCATTTTTCTCTTCTTGTTATTAGACTCGTTGTTACTTGAAGTTGACCCACGGTCATCCTTGTCTTTAATGGTTTCCTTTTTTAGCACCCCAGTCTTGACCATCTCAGTGGTCAGAGTCCCAGCCAACTTGATGGTAGCTAACAGAGTTGCAGGGTTCACAGACATCATTACTATATGCATCGCTTCAGGGAGTGCATCGATGTAGCAGTCAATTGCAGTTTGTTCAGGAGTCACCAAGTGAGGAACAACAAAGAGAGTTCTTGGAATCGAGCTGTAAAGCCGAGATGATCAACTCCTTTCATGGTTAGACTCCTGAATTTCGCCTCTAACATCCTCATTCCGACCTTGGTTAATAATCCTCAGTTAACAAAGCCTTGAATGCATCCCAAGTCAAAGCATGAAGCACCTCTCGTGTCTTGGCTCTTATTTGCGTATTCCACCAAGTTAGAGCCCCTTTCTTGAATGTACATGATGCACTTGACCCATTAATCTTCAGGACAGTTGCACATGTTTAGCGTAGCTTCCGTTTTATCGAACCATTGAAGAAAACCGATCGCTCCTTCAGTTGCAGCGAATTCAATGGGCTTAGAAGTCACGAAGAGTTTGTATGAGTTTTCGACTCCACCAGGTTGGAACCATCTCCATTGTCATTAGTGCGTACAGTGGTTCGAGTTTGAATGGTTTCATTGAGCTGGTTGACCATGTTGGGAAGGATGGTAGCCATTTGCTGGGAGATGATAGTGGCCAATTCGGTGGGATCCATCTCCAGGAAGCAAAAGATTCGAGTTAGATATGGAAATAGAATGACGTTATTGATGATTAAACATTAGGATAATGTCGTTGACTAATCAAAATCCCGAGCCCGTTTAACGATTCTACTAGAACTGCATGTTTTAGCCTATAAGCGCCATGTTCCCCGAAAGGACCCCCAAGAAAGAGAGGTGAGTCACTTGGACTACTTAAGTACCAGGTCATTCCTTAGCCAGGGCCTTCCGAAGAGATAACCACTCTTCCAGATTACACATAATCCCGAGAACCGTAACGCCAACCCGTAATGTGGACGAGAGTGTTCAAGGATGGGAACATGAATTTCCAATGATGAACCCTAATATAAAGCCTAAGAATTTCGCCGACAAGGATGAGTTGCACATGCCAAGATAGAGATTCACGAGAAAATGTTCAATGTGAGAATTCAAATACCTAACTCAAGGATATGGTTTATTATTTTTTGGCCCCTAAGCTTATAGTCTAGATTATTGTTTTCTAATAACCTAATTCCCTATAACCAAGGCTCTGATACCAATTCTGTAACACCCCAACCGATAGCAGAAATATCGAGGTGTCACGAAAAGAGGATAGAAGCACAAGGAAATAAAAGGAAAACCATATTTTATTATTAACTCAAAGCTTAAAACGTCTATTAAAAGGCACAATTCTTAAATGATAATATAAACTATATCTAGGTCCACAAGGTCCTAGTTATAATCAACACTTATGCTGGATGTTCGTATTCCTGAGAAACACGCAAAAAAAGGTCAACTATGCATATAGTTGGTGAGTCATAGGTTTAAATAGTAAAACAATTATAGGAAAAAACAATGTTTGACAGGGTTTGCAAAGTCATACATGTTAAATTAATAAACCAACAACCAGCATGAAACGAACAGATAACATGAATGTTTGTCCGGGTGTTCAATTCCTCGCAAGGAATCTCAACGTTGGGACCAAATAGCATAGAAGATTGTCCGTGTGTTCAATTCCTCTTTAAGGAATCTCAGCGTTGGGACCAAATAGCATACAAGTTTGTCCGCGTGTTCAATTCCTCTCAAAGGAATCTCAGCGTTGGGACCAAATAACATACTAGTTACACAGTAGCATCTAATGAATAGCATGACAAAATATTCGTTTATACATTATAACACGTATAAATATAAGTAAATCTATTTAACAGTGCTTGACCTTGCGTAGTGATAATAGATTTATTGAATGAATAAAGTTTCACCATAACAAAAAGTATGATGAAGTATATGGTTGCTTGAAATAGAGTAATAATGATGAATAAAGTTTACGCGTGTTTTCCACCACAAAATAGTTTGGAAACTTGAAGAAAAAGGGGGCTATGAACTCACCTTAGATTGCTTGACTCACAAGATTGACGAACGAGGAGAATTCAAATATGAGGATGTCCTAAAAGGGTAATGAATCTTGACTAACCTAAAGTTATGAGGAAGAATAAAGGATTTCTAGGCATCTAGGGTTTTGATGGATTCGAGGATCTGAAGAAGACGTATTCAACTGATTGGCACATGAGATAATCTACATTTAGTTTGTTTATAAATTAAAGGGTTATTGGATATAAATAATCTTAACTATCATCAATTGGCCGATAATAATCCCAACTGAATAAATGTTTTTTAACGAGCCTAACTTTCACACTATTTTCCTCTGGCAATCCCAAACTAACGGAATGCTAACGGTGTTAACTTTTGCTGATGTGGCATTTTTTTGTTGACATGGCATGCTGATGTGTTAAAAAATTATTATTTTTTAATTCTTTTATACTATGTGGCACCACCACCACAGTCACCACCACCAAGTCACCACCACCACCGCTCCGACACCATCGCTCTGGCACCACCGCTGCACCCAACATAGTCACCGCCACCACCACCCAACATGGCTACCACCACCTTTGTCGGAACTGGGTCCCACCATGACCACCCCCGTCACCACCGCTGAACCCTATCACCACCCCTCGTTGGAAGTCAGATGTGGAACCAGTCGCCAGAGTTGCAGGTCAGAGCGGCGGTGAGGGGCGCGTGAGGTTCGTCGGATATGGAACCAGGTCGCCGGAGTTGCAGGTCAGAGCAGCGGTGTGGGGCACGTGAGGTTCATCGGATGTGGAACCAGGTCGCTGGAGTTGCAGGTCACCGGGTGGTCGCCGAATGTTCAATGGGTGGAGAGCCGCCACCCCCTTCCTCTTTCCCTTTCTGCTTTTCCAGAAGTGTCGGAGGTGGAAATAGTGGCGGCGATGGTTGTGGTAGGTGGTGCTGGTGGTCGGCGATGACACATAGGATGATGTTGGATGAGTTAGACTGCCACGTAATCATGCTGGGTGAGTTGGACTGCCACGTCATTAAAAATTAACGAAGTTAGGGTTCCGTTAGTTTGAGATTGCCATAGGAAAATAGTGTGAAAGTTAGACTCGTTAAAAAACATTTACTCAGTTGGGATTATTATCGGCCAATTGATGATAGTTGGGATTATTTAAATCCAATAACCCAAAATTAAAATGAAATTTAAGGTGAATAATTAATTATTAAATAAAAGGAAGAAATCAATGATATCTCAGTTATTATGAAAAATGTTTTAGAACTTGATAACGATTAAAAATGTCATTTTAATTGCATAAGAATGATTCATACTCGTAATCTAAAAGTTGTATCTATTTATAAATATGTATTAAAATAATTATTTATAACCGTTATAATTTAGATAAAACATTTTCAATGAAATTTGAGAAATTAAAGAGGAGTCATTTGTTTCTAAATGGAATAGAATTCTATATATATATATATATATATATATATATATAAAGAGAGAGAGAGAGAGAGGTTTAGGGTAAAATACATTCCCTTTTTTCCTACATCCTCTACGGATTAATTTGGGCCATCCATTGATAGATCTGAACGTACGCTCCTGGGGTGTTTTCGATCTGATCAGACGCTCCAGGAGTGTGATCTGATCAGCATGCATAATCCACACCATTGATTGATCTGATCGGACGCTCCAGGAGCGTCCGCACTGGATGTAGACTTTTTATAGGATGTAGCGTAACTTATATATATAAATATGTTGGGACATGAAATTTGTATGTTCAAGATTTTGAAAAAAAGTTTTACAAATTATTTGGAATGTTTCTGAAAAATTATTAATTTTCAAGTTTGATTAAAAAAAATAAGGAGTAAAAAGAAAAAGAACAAGAAAACCTTGAGGCCGGGTTCGAACCCGTGACCTCTTCGTTTGAATGTTTGTACCGAACCAACCGGGCTACCGACCTTGTTGGTTAAATTTTCGTTGTGAACAAATATGAAGTAGTTTGAGTGTGGTCATCCTCTTCCCCATTCATCCACTCGAAAACCCTAGATCTTTGGACCTGAAATCGAAGCACAAAACGTGCAGGTTTACTGAAATAAACATGGGGCTTTTGCTCACAATGAAGAAACGAACCTAATGATACTAAAATTACCTCGAAACGTAGCCGAAAAAAGAAAAATGTGAGGGTGGCCGGACCTGCAGCGGCGGCGGAGTTTGAAGGTGCGAACAAAGGTGTCTTCGATGCACAAATGCTCAGAAAGAGTTAAGGAATCAATTTATAGTGTCAAATTCAACCAACAACGGGTATACACGTCATTAAAGCTCCGATTCGGTTTCGAGTTTTATGATTCTAATTGCGATTAAACGCGAATTAAAATACGGTTTTGAGTACGTGATAATGATTAGAGTAATGATAGGAACGTTTCTGGACGTTATGGTGATTAAATGCTGCGTTTTGGCCGGTTTTGGGTATCTCCGGCGAGTATAAGCTAATTGTAGTTTTGATCATCTGCAGCCAAAAGGGAGAATTACAATATGAAGAAAAGTGCTCACGTGGAGCTTGAATACATTAAATGGGCTGGACTTTAATGAGAAAATAATATAAGAACAGATCACGTGAGGAAAGCATGAACTCAAATAAAGATTTTTGCTCCAGTGTGAATGCAATGGAAGGGAATCAAGAATTCAGAATTAAATAGGAGCGCATCGTGGCGCGACAGAAAGCAAAAGAAAATCCCTCGCAACACGCGATGGGTTTAAGTCGGCATAAAATCTTAATTCTCGACCGGGACTCGTATTTAAACATTCTAAACTTATTTTTTAGGGTTCTAAGCACCCAACTTCGGCTGTGGCCGACCAGAACTCTCTAGAAACGAATTCTTTCATGGTTTTTCATAGTTTTCTTAGTTTTTAATCCTTCAATGATGTTTGCGATGTCTGGCTAAGTCCGAGTTATTACCGACGGTGAACGGTTAGCGGTTTCTATTTTCTTGTTGGTTGTTCTTTGTCTATTTTCTGATTCTATAAACATAGTGACAATGTTTGATTCATATGGATGTTTAGTTTAATTCTATTTATCTTGTGTTTTGATTGCATATTTGCCCCCCCCCTCCCGGACTACCTTTCATAGCATAGCTCTAGGACTATACGTAGCTCATATGTAATTTGAATGTTTGGTTGAATTGAGTTGAACAGAATAATTGAATTGGATTAGAAATTAGCTAACCGAGATCCTGAGGTTGTCACGGTTTTAATTTATTGTTTTCCAGTCGAGTTAAAATTAGTTTTCTTAGAATTAATATAGATCAATTTCAACAGCTAAGAGGCATTTAGATAAAGTAATTTAGGGTTTAGTTTAGTTCATCTGAGTTAGTGACAGTAACTTAGGTTAGATAATTAGAGTTGCTAATAACCACCAACTCCCCTGGATTGATACCCGACTTACCCTGTCTATAGGTTAGTTAGGATTATTTGTATAGCGGTCACGACAACCGTTATCAAATTGGCGCCGTTGCCGGGGAGTACGTGCGCTTATTAGTGATTTTAGTTTTTTTAGTTAATTTCTTGTTTTGTCCGTTTTCTAAAAACTCATAAAAAAAAATATTTTCTTTTTCTTTTTATTTTTCATTTTAATTTTCTTAGTATAGTTTATTATTTTTTTATCTTTGACAAATAAAAAAAATCATAAAAATAGTTCGGATTGTCGATTCTCCGATTCCATTGCGTTTATTCTATCATTTTGAGCAGTGCTACGCAGGTGGTTTCGTTGTTTTTGATCATTGCAGGTAGATATAAAGATCAACATGGGGAAAGAGGAAAAGTGTTACAACTGCGGGAGTTTTTATCACAGAATCAAATTTTGCCCGACGTTACCAAGTGGAATTCAAATCGTGGAGGATTCAGAGGATGAGGAGGAGTACGAAGATTCATATTACCAATATCAAGAGCCTCCATCATCACACAATCAGGGATGTTCTCAATCTAGGACAAATAATTATTTAAACCATTATGTGTATTCTTATAATAATTATGAAACTAATGTCACGTCTTTTGCAGGCTACCGGGAGGGATACAATCGTCACTATTCTCAGCCAGTGTACGAGGATCAGTACAAGAGTGACCTTGGGTATCCCCAGTACCTCCAATATCAATCACAGCAGAATTACAATCAACCTCCTCGGGGTGTACCACAGTTCTCTTACAAGCGAGGAGGGAATCAGGTACGGTTTGAATGCGGGGTACCAAGAATTGTGACCCCAGCTGAAGTTTAAAGGGAGGAAGAGTATACACGTAGAAGAGAAGCTGCTCAAAGACTTTCACGAACGAGAACTGAACATGAAAATTCAGTTTACTCGCATTTTAGAGCACCTCCATTGGATCCCCTAAGCGGTTGCCAATCAGGTTATCGGGACGAGTGCAGTAACTTTTATCAGGTATACGGGGACCGTCAGGTGTATAGTCAAGGGCATGATTATGAATATTCAAGGCAACAACCGAGATCGTGTCCAACGTTTCATCAATCTGAAGGTATTGAGGTAGCTCGAAGAAGATCGCATTTATCCCAAATTGAGAAAGAGTTAGTTCAACCTCACCATTCAAGACAACACCGCATACAGTTGTTAGATTACAAATATGATATTTTAGTGAAGGAACAACAAATTCGTCCGCAAGGCTTGTCGGGTTTTGAAAAGTATCGGGAAAAACAAGCGTGGATATTGTCTCAAATCGAGGAGGCGGTTGTGGAGGCTAATGCCACACCGACTACCTCGATTATTGAAGAACCTGAGGATGAAACCACCATGGTTGAGGTGGAGATAGAGGAGGATGTCTCGAGTCCTAAGAAGAGTGAGGTTAGTTCAGCTGATGAAACCCCGATTAGTGCAACGGACATTAGTGACGATGAAGAGGAAGTGGAGGTTCTGAATTTTCCCGAACATGTAATTCAATGTTTGGAGCCGACTGAAGATACGCATGTTGAAGAATCCACGACTGAGAGTCCACCAGGTAACACTAATCCTTTTCTTTTAAATATTAATCAATTTGTTAAATGTGTGCATGTAACCGAAGAGAAGTTGGTGAGGAAGAGGAAGGTGGTTGAGACAGATGTTGGGCGAATGCAATGTAAAAGACTCTGCAGTTATGGGTTGGATGTGCCACATGCGCAAGTGCAAGCTTGGATTCGATATATCAATTACAGAGCACACGTGGGAAATTCTAAAGGTAAGTGTTCGATCCATGATAAATTTTCTTTTAATTTTCAAATTAATATTTTTTACTTGTTGAACATACAAAGAAAATCAAAAAGACATGTGAACTACCGAGCATTCATCGGTAATGTGCTTGGTAAGTGTGGCCTGAAGAAACTAAAGAGGAGGATCAATTACCGAGTTTTTGTTGGTAACTCGGTCGGGAAGTGTGGATTGAAGCCACCGTGATGGAGGAAGGAGGGTCTGGCTGAAGACCATAAATTTAGCGCTGACTGGGAGGCAACCCAGAGGTAAGTGTGTCTGTTAGTTTTTTTTCTTTTTTTGTATTTGTGTTTTTGTGTTTTGTGCTTTTCAGGAATTGGATCAGTTTTGGGTAATGAAGTTGAGCAAAACGAGGTTCCAGGTATGTCAATTTATATATATATTGGAAGGTGAACTCTCTCTCTCTCGCTACACGCGAGGGAGGTGGAGTGAACTGTCGCGCCACGCGACGCCATCTGGTGCCAGATATTTTTGCTTTAATTTTTGTTGCTCAAATCTGGTACGTTTCCTAATTCTATTTTTTTTTAGTTTTTATTTTTATTTTGTTATTTATTTTTGTTGTTCTTTTTAACACATTGAGGACAATGTGTCACTCAAGTGTGGGAAGGGGAATAACGCGTTCGTGTTTGTATTTTTGTGTGTTTAAAAAAAATCAAAAATCCAACTTTTTTTTTTTGAAAAAATGTCTTTGGAATAACTTGCAAAACATGGAAAATGATAGTACAATTGGAAATCGGTTTTCAAAAACAAAATTAAAGAAAGAAAAGGGAAAAGTGGTAGAAAATGAGAGAATGGAAAACATGGCTAATCTGTGATGTGTCGGTAGGCCCAACTGACCTAGGAATAGCTTAAACAGCCCATTGTGTTTATTGTTGTATAAATATGTAATTAAATTGGTCTGCTAGTGGGTTTCCATTTTAGGGGTGATAGGGAGATTGAAACTGATGATTAGGAGGAAGAAGACCACTTTAAATTAGAGACTTATATATCCTCAGAATACCTGGCACGTTATGATCTTTTTGCCAAAGCAAATCCGAGAAATAACGGCGCCCCATCTTTCCATCTTTGAGCATATTAGGTAATAATTTGGTTAATAATTTTAGAGTGAAGGGACAAAATACTCATGTATAAACTAAGGATAGTATCCCGTGGTGCGTGCCTCTGATGATGTTCTGGATCTCGTGGGCAAAATACTCATGTACGAGTTTGGGGATAGCATCTCGCAAAGAGTACCTCTGATGATGTTCGTTGGTAATCATAGTTAAAATTAACCAATTATTAAAAAAAAGAAAAAAAGAAAAAAAGAAGAAAGAAAAAATAAAAAGAAAAGAAAAAAATAGAAAAAAGAAAAAAGAAAAAAAAAGAAGAAAAATATAGCAAATTAGAGAAATAAATGCTCAAAAACTTCGCTATCCGTCATTCTATGGACATATGAGTATCTGGTCTAAAGGCGGGTGGGGAAAATCTATAAATATCATCTTGATTACCCTTTACTTTGACTGAATTTGACTCGAGAGTAAGTTAAACTTGAACTTTCTGAATGTGGGACACATAGGCAGACTGGTACACTATATTCGGCAAATTATAAACACTTTGAGGGCGAAACAAAAGGTCGGTGGTTGGGTTTAGTCGGACCGAAATACTTGCAATTGCAGTTAGTCCATGTGATTACATTATGGTTTATGGAATTGAATTGGTGGACAAATTAAAAAGTTAAATGATTATGAGATTGATTTCCTGATTATGATTCCATGGCAGTTTTCCGGGACGGAAAAAGATAAGTGTGAGGATGTGATGAGTGGTTGAAAAGTGCATTTTATTTATATATTAATCATTCCCTAAAACACCGAGTTGGACGTAAAGTATATTGATTTAACCGGTTCTTGCAAATAATGTGTTGAGATGAGAATAAGCTTAAATAGTGTAATTAAGTTGAGTCAAAGCTTATCGAATTTATTGCTTGAAATATAATTTATTTTGTGAAGCTAGTAGATTTTAGTTATTATTTAAATGAAAATGAAATAAAATTAGTGGTAAAAAATTAGATCATCTCGTGAGCTTCTGTGATGTAATGAATTCAAATTCAATTTTTTAAAGCTAAGCTAATTGTAGTTTTGATCATCTGCAGCCAAAAGGGAGAATTACAATATGAAGAAAAGTGCTCACGTGGAGCTTGAATACATTAAATGGGCTGGACTTTAATGAGAAAATAATATAAGAACAGATCACGTGAGGAAAGCATGAACTCAAATAAAGATTTTTGCTCCAGTGTGAATGCAATGGAAGGGAATCAAGAATTCAGAATTAAATAGGAGCGCATCGTGGCGCGACAGAAAGCAAAAGAAAATCCCTCGCAACACGCGATGGGTTTAAGTCGGCATAAAATCTTAATTCTCGATCGGGACTCGTATTTAAACATTCTAAACTTATTTTTTAGGGTTCTAAGCACCCAACTTCGGCTGTGGCCGACCAGAACTCTCTAGAAACAAATTCTTTCATGGTTTTTCATAGTTTTCTTAGTTTTTAATCCTTCAATGATGTTTGCGATGTCTGGCTAAGTCCGAGTGATTACCGACGGTGAACGGTTAGCGGTTTCTATTTTCTTGTTGGTTGTTCTTTGTCTATTTTCTGATTCTATAAACATAGTGACAATGTTTGATTCATATGGATGTTTAGTTTAATTCTATTTATCTTGCGTTTTGATTGCATATTTGCCCCCCGCTCCCGGACTACCTTTCATAGCATAGCTCTAGGACTATACGTAGCTCATATGTAATTTGAATGTTTGGTTGAATTGAGTTGAACAGAATAATTGAATTGGATTAGAAATTAGCTAACCGAAATCCTGAGGTTGTCATGGTTTTAATTTATTGTTTTCCAGTCGAGTTAAAATTAGTTTTCTTAGAATTAATATAGATCAATTTCAACAGCTAAGAGGCATTTAGATAAAGTAATTTAGGGTTTAGTTTAGTTCATCTGAGTTAGTGACAGTATCTTAGGTTAGATAATTAGAGTTGCTAATAACCACCAACTCCCCTGGATTGATACCCGACTTACCCTGTCTATAGGTTAGTTAGGATTATTTGTATAGCGGTCACGACAACCGTTATCAACGCCCTCGTCAAATATAGAGATAACTTCCCCAACAAACATGGGTTGACACATTCGGAGGCCGAACAATAACTTAGCAACCCCCACACATGAGCAGAGCAAGAGGGGCTCGCATTGGGATCCCGTAGACGAGGAAGACATCTCATTAAATATACTGCAACGACTGCTCTTTTTTACGGCTAAACTACTGATGAAACCTGTATCCCGAATCACGGCACCCCCGAATAGTTTCACACCCAACCCTGGCCTCCCAATCCCGCTTGGAAACACACCCTCCTTCACCTTTACTACTTTGCACGACAACCAAAAAACTTCAATATTTCGGGCGTTAAGTTCAAGACCCAAACATGGCCCCTCAGACCTAATGATATCCAAAACTTTAGCAACTTCATAAGCATCTCCAATAATCGTACCATCATCCAAGTTCTACGCATGAAAAGGTAACTTGCACGCATCACGTATTCGGTAAATAAGCGGGTGTAAAGTTAAGGCAAAAATGAGAGGTCCCAAGGGATCCCCCTGCTGAATCCCAGTGATAGACTAAATACAATCATCTCCAACATATAACTTAGCCGGTTGCGCATATAAAAAATTCACCCACAAGGAGATGGATGGACCAACCCCTTCTATTCAATGCCCTGATCCCCAAGAAACAATAAAAAAGACAGAAGAAATGCTAGCTTCATCATCATCAAACGGCAAGAGTAAGTCTCTTCCAACTCAGGTACGCATTTCTTCGCCTTCTTTTGAAAGGTTCTCTAGTATACCAACTAATGCAAGAATTTTCAAAGAAATGTTTACTTCACAAAAACTTGAGAAATTACAATATGTTATACTTACTAAAGAACAATCATTACATTTTAGAAACCTTCTGATAAAAACTTAATTCCATGTTTTATCAAAAATAATTTGTACACTACCATAGTTGATGATAGTTTGTTAGTAAATATAATATCAAGCCCCATGCTTAATAAACTAGTGTTAGGTGAAATAATCCCTTTTTGTATGTCGTTCATTCTTTCTGATTGATCTGTCCGACTTCAAAAGGAATCATCAAAGACGCCGTAATCCAAGTCAACAACGTTAATATCCCATCTGATTTCGTCATCCTTGATGATACTCCCTTAGTTTTTGGAAGACCCATCTTAGAAACTTGGCAATATGTGACCAGCCCGGACAGCAATGAAATGACACTCCAACTCGAAGACAACAAGCTTTCCATGAAGGTTGAAAGATCCTTAGGTTACCCTGCATCTGATGACACTCCTTGGCTGCAAGAAGTAGAAGAAGAAGAACTCACTCAGGAAGCCCTGGAAGAGGAGAAGAACCCATCTCCTGATCATGATCATTCTACACCTGAGTCTGTCCAAGCTATTCAAGTCAACCCAGAAACGGAAGATTCTAACAGTAAGCCGGCAGCTACAGATCAACCTGCTATGGAACTGAAGGAACTCCCAGAACATCTGGAGTACGCCTTTTTGGACGACGATCGCAACTCTACTGTGATCATTTCCACACGCCTAAGTCCACGAGAAAAGGAAGCATTACTTGTTGTTCTGTGCAGACACAGAAATGCTATTGCATGGAAGTTCTCTAATATCAAAGGAATTAGCCCATCGCTCTGTACTCATAAAATTCTCATGGAGGATGTGTATAAACCCGTTGTCCAGCCACAACGTAGGGTAAACTCCAACGTTCAAGAGGTAGTGAAAAAGGAAGTTGTCAAACTTTTGGACGCCAAACTTATATATCCTATATCCGATAGCCCTTGGGTTAGCCCTGTTCAGGTGGTACCCAAGAAAGGTGGAATGACTTTCATTACCAATGACAAAGACAAAATCATTCCTACCCGCACAGTCACTGGCTGGAGAGTCTGTATAGACTACTAAAGGCTAAATGACGCCACCAGAATGGACCATTTGTGACACCTCGTCCGAAAACCTAGGTCAAGCCTCTCTCATTTGACTTTTTAATTAAGTTTTAATGTGCATTAACCGATCTGATTACTGTTTAAACTGTTAATTACTGTGCCTGACTGATAATTGATGATGTAAATCTAATCCCGCGTTTGTACTTGAAGCGTATACCCATAACTTTCATAAAGATTCCATGGATTAATTATGGAATTTCAATAACAAGAAAATAAATATAAAATGTATTTTTATATTTTATCTGGAACTGGTTTCGTACACTTGTATAATCGACACGTCAAACTGATAAGCGATCGATCGTCTGAAACTATTCGGTTTTGAACAATATCAACGGTCGAGCTTAAAACTGTTACGAACTGACAAACTGAAAACGTTATCCGTAACCCGTTCGAAAAACTGAAAAACATAACTGATTTCTGAAAAACTTTTATAATCAACTTAAACAATTGTTTTTACGAAATAAAAACATCACAAACCGAAATTTGTTGTCAAGACTTAAGCCAAACCTTAACCGTTAACCAATTGAGCCCGACTTGGCCCAATAGGCTCAATACAATTAAACCGAGCCCGAAACCTTAACCCTTTACATAAATCTTGATAAACCGAATGATCGTGGCGATCCGTAAACCCACCCAATGCACAACGGGCCCGGGCCTCGAACCGGTGCCCCGTTTGGACCCGTACGGCCCATAACCGACGAACCGTCCAATTTCGTCTTTTCTTTAAACACTTAAAACCAATATAAAGTCCAAGCCCAATGGATTAATTTTTAATAATATTGGCCCGTCAACCTTGCCTTAAATTTTATAAAAGGATTACCAACTTTTATATATTTTATTCTAATAAAAATTATCATGAACTTGTATAATTTTTATAAAATGCTTAAATATAAAAGTGGTGGAGTATTTCCCCTTAAAATATTATTATGTTTTATAAACATTACAATACACAACATACTTTTATAAAAATATGACAAAATCTTATAAAATAAAACCTCCTACATGTTAAAAATTTATAAAAACTTGAGTAGGGGAATTTATGGAAAATAGATGTGATAACTAGTTGACCACATCACACATACTCTCACCACTCATTCCACCTACCAATCCAACCTACTCTCACTTCACTCACTCTCCTTTTTGATGTTTCTGTCCACCTTCACGTCTTTCTTTTCTCTTCATTTTTGAGAGAAACAACAAACAAGCAAGCACCAAACATTACTCTCTCCCTCTCTTCTTCTTCTTCAAATAACTGGCCCTCTCCCTCCCTCTCATTCTTTTCGGCAGCCACCACCACCATTTCCAGCCACCACCACCGTGATCCACCACCACCGAAGCACCCTCCTCTCCTCTTCTTTTTCCCGGTCGTGACACACCCTACCATCCCTCCTTCTTTCCTTGTCCTCGGCAACCAACAACCACCACTGCTAACTG
This sequence comes from Deinandra increscens subsp. villosa, assembly GCA_039602395.1. Taxonomy (NCBI): domain Eukaryota; kingdom Viridiplantae; phylum Streptophyta; class Magnoliopsida; order Asterales; family Asteraceae; genus Deinandra; species Deinandra increscens. The sequence continues at coordinate 97,708,287 of JBCNJP010000017.1, read as the reverse complement.
CAGTCCGCCACTCTGCTGCTACTGAACCACCGCTGCCGGAGCTGCTGTTGTCAGCGGAGAGCTGCTGCTGCGCAACTGGGCTATGGACAGCCGCGAGCCACCGCTGAACCACCACCCTTTTTCCTTTTCCTTTTTGTTCTCGGCCGACAACCACGCACCACTGTGCACTGCTGCTGCGTCGCTACTGTGCTACTGCTGTGCTCCGCCACCCTGCTTGTTGCTGACCGAAGCCAACCGGAGCCACCTAGGCTGCTGCGAGCTGCTGCCGTGCGAACCTACTGCTGCTTCGCCGTCGCTGAGCTGCTGCCTCGCCGCCGCCGAGCCGCTGCCTCGTCGCCGCCGAGCTGCTGCCTCACCACCACGGGCTGCTGCTGCTGTCCGCAGCTGTTGTGCCTCTGAGAGCCACCGAGCACCACCACAACTCGCCACCTTACTTCCTTCTTTTTCCTCTCGGTTTCACTCTCGCGTTGTGAGTCGTTTTTAATCCTTTCGTTTACGTTTTTAATACGTTATTAACGTCCCAAACGATTCCCCGAGTCTTGGCAACTACCCGATAAAAACATGAAGTTTTCTAACGATCATAAACACCGAACTACATTTTTGTTATATAAACCTCAAGGTTATAAGATTAGAAAATGTGATCATCATCTTATATTTTCCTAACACTAGTGTGTTGTGTTTTTACTTAAAATAAAAACACAAGATTAAACTTACTAGTTAATGATTTAAATCGATCGTTTGATGATTTTATTATAATTTACATATTTTGCATAATTAATAGTTGTTATTATCCTGACTTAGTAAAATATATATTGTTGAAATTGTTAATCGTGATTCTAATTGTTAATCATCTCGTTTATAAACTAATATGTTGCTAATGACAAGTAATATGAACAAATAACGTTTAGTTACATACATGTGATTAATATGGACTCTAGATATGTTAACTTGAATTTTTTGGACATATAATCATGGATTAAACTATTTAAATGAACTTGATATGGTTAAATATCAATTTAGTAATTTATAAAATTACTTGGATAAATTAAGCCATAAAATCTCACCATAGGAATTTATATATAAAATGGTCACATTTTATAAAAAATATGATTTCTAATAAAACAAGACTTAAAATGTTTGTTTTGGATTTTATAGAAAAAAAAATGGATAAAAATATATAAAAATATATTTTATATCAAAAATGATAAAATAACATATTTATGTCACTCGACATAAAAAGTATAAAATCTTGGAATTTATACAAAAAGTGGAAAATATTTTATGTTGGGAATTGTCTATAAAAAGTCTTTAATTTAAAACCCTAACTTTATTTGATAAATAAAGTTATTTAGAAAGGATTTTATAAAAAAAAAATCAAAAGACTTATAGAAACTATGAAAAATATATTTTTGATTATTTTAAATAAATCAAAATAATCAAAACGTTTTAACCGGACCAAATGTTTTATTTTTAAACGTTTGGAACTGAAATGAAATCTTTAAACGTTTTAAAAACGTTTTGCGACGTATCGAAACGTAAATAATTATTTTCGACAAATAATTATCCGTATGAGCTTAGAAACCCTAAATTGAGTTAAACTCATCATGATTATTAATGATAATTATTTTGATAATAATTATAATTATATTAACATGGAAACCCTAATTTTCCCTAACATGAGTTTAATATTAAAATAACCTTTAATATTAACCTACTCGTGTTTATTCATTAAATCGTTAACTTGTAATAATTTGATAAATTATTCCAACAAGTTAGAATAATTATTTCGATAATAATTATCAACTCTAGTTATATATATTATAACTTAACGCGATTAAATATTCAATCGATCGAACGAACTTAAAAATAATAATAAATATTATTATTTAAAACAATATTCAAGACTTGATTGAACTAGCCTTCATGATACGTGATCACATGCTCATTTTTTGTATTCAAATTACATAAATGCTTTTATACGTGAACATTAGCATTTACTGATTGTAAACTGATTAACTAACGGGTTTTCAAACGCTACAAGCGGGATTATACGTCAAGACTTGACCGGTATCATTTGGGTAACGTTCGTTACTCAAATGATTAAGTGGACCCTTATGCATGTTGTCTTATGTTTTATTAGGACGTTACTTGCTGGTTGCCACTCGGCAATCCATCATCATCACTAAATCAAGTGAGTTTCACGGCCCCTTTTCTTTACAACTGTTTTACACTTATGGGGGAGAAATCATGAACTGATAAAATGCTTTTTACTTAATGTTATGGTTTACCTCTTAGCCGTTTGACTACATGTTCCATTCCGTATCCCAAACAACTGGTACTTTATCGTTATAAACGTTAGTACAACTGAAATCCCACTATTAATTGAATTCGATTAGTTCTGCTCAAAACGATAACTAGTGAATAGATCTATTTGGATTGCCAACCCTGCCCAGATTGGTAGCTCCAATCTTGACTTCGTACATTGTCAAGGGGTACACGTCAGTTATTCTTGCCTGTTCGGTATTCTTGGGATAGAATGCCATGAGTGGGTAATCCGTTAGTATTCGAATTTGAGGTTTATGGGAGGATCTTACAACCACGACAGTAAACCAACGTAACATTTAAGTATACCGTAAACTGTTATTCCAACATACTGTAAACTGTTATTCCAACATATCGTAAACTGTTTTTACAAACTTACCATAGAATCATAAACCTGTGAACCTCACCAACTTTATGTTGACCTTTTAAACTCATGATTTCTCAGGTATCTAAGCTTATCATGAAAGACGTGCAAATGGGGTTTCACTGTAACTTTCGACCCTGCTTCACCGGAGTCGTAGTCCCGACCTATCTTAAATAAACTGATTTATGATTTCAATATCAATCCAAGACTTTTATTCAAATGTAAGACATTATCATTTCACCACAACTTTCCGCTACAACATAAATGGTGTTATATTTTAAATGACATTTGAATTTAGTAGAAGTTGTTCTGTATATCTGCGACTATGATTCCGTCTCGCTCACACCCAAATCCGTTGACCGGGGTGTGACACCATTTTCCTTTGCCCTTCATAGACCAAATGCTCGAACGTTTTTCTGGATGTATGTACTATGGCTATCTTGACGGTTTCTCATAGTATTTTCAAATCCCTATAGACTCAGAAGACCAAGAGAAAACAACATTTACATGTCCATATGGCACTTTTGCCTGCAGACGTATGCCCTTCGGCTTATGTAATGCTCCCGCTACATTTTAGCGTTGCATGGTTGCCATTTTCCACGATATGATTGAAAAATCCGTGGAAGTCTTCATTGATGACTTTTCGGTTTTTAGCAACTTATTTGACTATTGTTCGCAAAATCAAGAGAAAATGCTCGCCCGATGTGAAGAAACTAACCTAGCCTTGAACTGGGAAAAATGTCATTTTATGATCCAAGAAGGTATAGTTCTTGGTCATAAAGTTTCCCAGGCTGGATTAGAGGTAGGAAAGTGTTGGGAATGTTCAGCTCGGCTGAAATTCTCTAAGTCAGAATTCCGAAGGAAGTTCTTCCGGAACTTTTCTTGTACTAAGTAGTTCCTCCGGAACTTTTCCTTAGTTACCTCGGAAGTTTGACTTCTCACACAGTTCAAGTTCCAAGACAGAAAGCTGCAGGGAGTAGTTCACTTTCCACCATGCTTTACACTGTTCACCTGACAGAGCTGCTCAACTGTTCACTTTACCCATGCGTGTTAGTATAACAACTTTTGTAGTAGATATGATTACTTTATTTAATTAGCCTAGTAGCTAAAAGGAAATAAAAGAATATCTTTTATTTCCTCCTTGCACTATATATATTAGTTGTATTTCTCTTGTTTATTGTTGATACTTGTTCATCTTGTTCATCAGCTGTAACATTTGTAAACACTTGAGAAGTAATAATATTGTAGTGCTTGGAATTTATATTTCGTGTTCAACTACTTTACTTCTTGTTTGCTTGTTATCTTCTCGGATCAAAAGCATCTTTGCTTAGAACACAAACAAGTCTGATTCCGCCTTTCTTTTTTGATACCTTCATGTAACTTGATAGGTTAACTATGTTTAACCACGATCCAACAAGTGGTATCAGAGCTTTGGCTCTTGTGTTTAAGTTCTAAAGATTTTTTGAAAACTTTTCTTACGTGAAGGTGTTCTGTTTGCTTTAGATAAGACTGCTTCAAATTCTTGATCTCTGAAAATGAGTGAACTTAGAAATGGCAGCACTAACAAACCACCTACATTAACTCCTGATGACTTTGACACTTGGAAACCCAGAATGGAAATTTTCTGTAAAAACACTGATCACAAAATGTGGAATTCCATTAACTCAGGACCACAAGTCATTACCACCAAATCTGTAACCAATCTAGGTGTTGGCCTAATTAAAACGTATGAGAATTATTCTGATGATGACCATAAAACCTGTGAATGTGACTACAAAGCTTTGTGTGCACTCCAGGCAGCTCTTCCTAATTCCATACTCATTGGCTTTAAGAGATGCAAAACTGCACATGATCTTTGGAAATCTCTTATTGAAATGTATGAGGGGACAGATGAGGTTAAGGAGAATAAGAAAGATGTTTTGAAACAAAGATATGAAAACTTTTGTCACAAAAGAGGTGAAACCATGTCTGAACAATATTTGAGATATGTGAAACTTATAGATGAACTACAAGGTGTAGATGTCATAATAGAAAATGCTGATATAATCAGAATATTTTTAAGATCTTTACCTGAAGTTTGGACTGTCTATACAGTTAGCATAAAATACAGTCGTGATCTCAAAACTTTGAAATTAGGAGATCTCTATGGGATGCTGAGTGCACATGAGATGGAGATGAATGAGAAGTCTGGTGTAACATCTAACCAGACATCATCTTCCAAAGGCACTTTGGCTCTCATCACTGCTCACTCAGAGAAATATTCTGATCAGGAACCACATATATCATTTCCTGAGTCTCCTAAAGGACATGAAGTTTCATACTTTCAAAACTTTACAAATGTTGCTAAGAGTTCATACACAGGGTTCACTAGATCAGATCTTGAATGCATAAGTGCAGATGATATAGAGGAGATTGACATTACAACCCAGCTTGCTATGGTGTCACTGAGGGCACAAATGTTCTACAAGAGAACTGGAAGAAAGTACAATGGAGCCAAGAATGCTCCCATAGGTATTGACAGATCAAAAGTCAAGTGTTACAACTGTCATCAGTTAGGACATTTTGCCAAGGAGTGTTCTCAGCCAAGAAGAGATGGTGGGTACAATTCAGAAAAGAAACCAGAATACACCAAACATAGCTCTTCTTTAAACCCAACTCCACCAAAGCCTGCTTTCAACCAAAGCCATGCAATTGCTGCTGTTGCAAACCAAACAGGGTTTGTAGACTGGGAAGATGTGATGAGCAAGTTTGCTCCAACCAGCCATGCCTTGATGGCCAGTGGTTCTTCACCTGCAATTGCAGAGGTAAACTCAAACTCCACAACTGAACTTGAAAATGTGTTGTCCTAAGTGCATTGAACTGGTTGAAAATTACAGGAAGCATAATAAGTCACTAATAGAAGAAATAACAAACTTAAATGAGTTGAAAGAGTACTCAAAAAGGGCAGATATAGCTTATTCAACCAAAACTGATGAACTAAAACAAACCATAGGGCTTTTGAAACATCAACAAACTGATTTTATAACACAAATGGATGATGTAGTAGCACAACTGAAAATTTCAAAGAAGCAAAATGAAGAATATGTGCTAGATATTGTCACATCCCGGTCAACGGATTTGGGTGTGAGCGAGACGGAATCATAGTCGCAGATATACAGAACAACTTCTACTAAATTCAAACGTCATTTAAAACATAACACCATTTATGTTGCAGCGGAAAGTTGTGGTGAAATGATAATGTCTTACATTTGAATAAAAGTCTTGGATTGATATTGAAATCATAAATCAGTTTATTTAAGATAGGTCGGGACTACGACTCCAGTAAAGCAGGGTCGAAAGTTACTGTGAAGCCCCATTTGCACGTCTTCCATGATAAGCTTAGATACCTGAGAAATCATGAGTTTTAAAAAGGTCAACATAAAGTTGGTGAGGTTCACAGGTTTATGATTCTATGGTAAGTTTGTAAAAACAGTTTACAGTATGTTGGAATAACAGTTTACGGTATGTTGGAATAACAGTTTACGGCATGTTGGGATAACAGTTTACGGCATACTTAAATGTTACGTTGGTTTACTGTCGTGGTTGTAAGATCCTACCATGAACCTCAAATTCGAATACTAACGGATTACCCACTCATGGCATTCTATCCCAAGAATACCGAACAGGCGAGAATAACTGACGTGTACCCCTTGACAATGTACGAAGTCAGGATTGGAGCTACCAATCTGGGCAGGGTTGTCAACCCAAATAGATCTATTCACTAGTTATCGTTTCGAGCAGAACTAATCGAATTCAATTAATAGTGGGATTCAGTTGTACTAACGTTGATAACGATAAAGTACCAGTTGTTTGGGATACAGAATGGAACATGTAGTCATACGGCTAACAGGTAAACCATAACATTAAGTAAAAAGCATTTTATCAGTTCATGATTTCTCCCCCATAAGTGTAAAACAGTTGTAAAGAAAAGGGGCCGTGAAACTCACTTGATTCAGTGATGATGATGGATTGCCGAGTGGCAACTAGCAAGTAACGTCCTAATAAAACATAAGACAACATGCATAAGGGTCCACTTAATCATTTGAGTAACGAACGTTACCCAAATGATACCGGTCAAGTCTTGACGTATAATCCCGTTTGTAGCGTTTGAAAACCCGTCAGTTAATCAGTTTAAAATCAGTAAATGCTAATGTTCACGTATGAAAGCATTTATGTAATTTGAATACAAGAATTGAACATGTGATCACGTATCATGAATGTCAGTTCGATCAAGTCTTGAATATTGTTTTAAATAATAATATTTATTATTATTTTTAAGTTCGCTCGATCGATTGAATAGTTAATCGCGGTAAGTTATAATATATATAACTAGAGTTGATAATTATTATCAAAATAATTATTCTAACTTGTCGGAATAATTTATCAGATTATCACAAGTTAAAGATTTAATGAATGGACACAAGTAGGTTAATATTAAAGGTTATTTTAATATTAAACTCATGTTATGAAAATTAGGGTTTTGAGTTAATATAAATATATTTATCATTAAAGTAATTATATTTACAAACCAAAATGATTTTAACTCAAATTAGGGTTTCTAAAATTCATAAGGATAATTATTTGCTGAAAATAATTATTTACGATTTATTACGTCGTAAAACATTTTTAAATCGTTTAAAGATTTCGTTTCAATTCCAAACGTTTAAAAATAAACATTTGATCCGGTTAAAACGTTTTGATTATTTTGATTTATTTAAAATAACCAAAAATATGTTTTTCATAGTTTCTATAAGTCTTTTGATTTTATTTTTATAAAATCATTTCTAAATAACTTTATTTATCAAATAAAGTTAAGGTTTTAAATTAAAGACTTTTTATAGAAAATTCTCAACATAAAACATTTTCCACTTTTTGTATAATTTCCAAATGTTTTATACTTTTTGTCAATTATTCAAAAATATGATATTCTATCATTTTTTAACATAAAATATATCTATATATATGTTATCCATTTTATCTCTTTTATAAAATCTAAACAAGACTTTTAAGTCTTTTATTTTAGAACTTATATTTTTATAAAAAGAGACCATTTTATATATCAAGTTCCATGGGGAGATTTTTTTTATAGTTTTAATATCCAAGTAATTTTTATAGAATTACTAACTTTGATATTTATCTATAAAAATTCATTTAAGAGTTTAAACTTGTCATTTTATGTCCAAATTAGTCCATATGTGTTACTAACATCATAATAGTCCATGTTAATTGCCATTAGCATATGTTAATCCATGATTATTATGATTAACTACTAAAATTACAATAACAATTTTAATAGTTTATAACATATCAATCCATGCAAATATCAACATATAATTATGCAAAAATATAAACATCATAAAAATCACTAAGTGATTTAGTTAAATCATTTAACTAATAAGTTCAACCATATGTCTTTATAACACTACAAATTTGTGTTAAGAAAATATAAGATGATCAAAATGATTAGCAAGTTATAAACCCAAGTTTTTACGGGTAGTTGTCAAGACTCGGGGAACCATTCGGGACCTTAATAACGTGTTAAAAACATAAACGATATCGATTAAAAGACTCACAACAGGAGAGGAGCTAAAAACCACGAGGGAGAGAGGAGGTGGTGGCGTCGGGTGGCTCACGACAGTCCACGGCAGCGGTGCTGCAGTCGATAGTGGCAGTAGCAACGGGAAACAGAACCAGCACAGCTGTTCACGGCAGAAAGGCGGTTGCTAGCGGTAGTGGTTGCCGAGAACAAGAAAAGAAAAGGTGGTGGTGCTCGGCGGTCCGTAGCAGTAGCTCAGCAGCTGCTGCTGGCGGCTGGGGGTGGAGGTCACGGCAGCAACAGCTCCAACAGCAGCAGCCAGTAGCGGCGGTTGTTGACGGAAGCACCCAGTGGCGGTGGGTGGTTCACGGCTGCCCAGCAGCAGCCTGGTGGCGGCAACAGCTCGGCGTGGCTGTAGCAGTCCAGCGGCGGCAGCAGGAGTAAGATGACGGTGGTGGTATGGCAGTCGGAGGAAAAGCACGGCAGCAGCAGGAGGAAGGTAGCGGTGATGGTTGGTGTTGTTTACGACAGAAAAGAAGAAAGAAAAGGTGGTGCTCGGTGGTGGCTCGCGGCTGTGGGTGTGGTGTGCTCGGTGGCAGCAGCTGGCGCGCAGCAGCAACTCCAATCAGCAGCAGTCGCCGGCGCACAACAGTGGTGGCGGCACCGCAGCAGTAACATCAACGAAGGTGGTGGCCGGTGGTTTGTCTCCGGTTAGCAGCAGCAACAACATATGAAGGGTGGTGGTGTGTGGTTGGTTGCCGGGAAGGAGGAAAATAAAGGTGGCGATGGTTAGTTGTTGCTTGGTTCTTGTTGTTGTTCACAAAAAGAAAAGAATATGAGATGGTGGATGGGATTGCTTGTGTTCTACAACAAAAGAAAAAGATGAATTGTTGGTTGGGGGCTGGTTCACGGCAGAGAGCAAAAAGAAGGGAAGAGAGGAGTTTGGTAATGTTTAGTGGTGTATAGGTGGGTTGAGTGTAAAGTCACCATTAGGTAGAGGTGTAGGTGGTAGGGTGGTGAGGTGGTGAAATTCTCATCACACTTTCAAAGAAAATCTCCTACACTAGTATTATAAAAAAATAACCTATCTAGTGACTTTATTTTATAAAACTTGTCATGCTTTATAAAAATATGTTGGGTACTAGAAATGTTTATAAAACATATGGTTATTTGAGGAGAAATAGTCCACAATTTTTATATTTAATCAATGTATAAAGAGTATACAAGTTCATGACAAATTTTTATAAAAATATAATAAGTGGTAACAAGTTTTATAAAAATTTATGCAAAGTTTAAAGTGGCAATATTATTTAAGATTAACATATTGGACTTGGGCTTGATATGGGCAAAAACATTTAAAAGAAACATGACATTGGACCGGTTTGTCGGTTATGGGCCGTACGGGTCCAAACGGGGCACCGGTTCGAGGTCCGGACCCGTTGTGTATCGGTTGAGTTTATAGATTGCCATGATCAATCGGTTCATCAAGATTGTGCAACGGGTTAAGGTTTCGGGCTCGGTTTTAATATTTTAGGCTTTTTGGGCCTATTGGGCCCAGTCGGGCCCAATTGGGTTAACGGTTGAGATTTGGCTTAAGTCTTGACAACGATTTTTGGTTTGTGATGTTTTTATTTCGTAAAAACAATTGTTCGAGTCGGTTACATCAGTTTTTCAGAAATCAGATATAGTTTTCAGTTTTTCACACGTTTTACGGCTTACGCTTTCAGTCTGTCAGTTCATGACAGTTTTATGCTCGACCGTCCAGATTGTTTAAAACCGAATAGTTTTAAACATACGATCGCTTAATAGTTTTCCGTGTCGGTTATACAAGTGTACGACACCGGTTTCAGAATATAATATAAAAATACATTTTATATTTATTTTTCTTGTTATTGAAATTCCATAATTAATCCATGGAATCCCTATGAAATTTACGGGTATACGCTTCAAGTACAAACACGGGATTAGGTTTACGTCATCAGTTAACAGTCAGGCACAGTAATTAACAGTTTAAACAGTAATCAGATCAGTTAATGCACATTAATACTTAATTAAAAAGTCAAAGTGAAGAGGTTTGACCCAGGTTTTCAGACGAGGTGTCACATTCTCCCCCAGTTAGAAGAATTTCGTCCCGAAATTCAGTTCTTGATCACTGGTTGTTTGTGACGTTTCCGAAAGGACGAGGATATTTCAGATGCATTTGAGCCTCGCGTTCCCAAGTGTACTCTGGACCTTGCCGTGAGTTCCAGCGCACTTTGACAGTGGGAATGCGGCTATGCTTCGTTCTCGTAAGGTCTCGGTCAAGTATCTTGACAGGTTCCTCAATAAAGTGAGGCGTTTTGTCAACTTGAACTTCGTCAAGTGGAACGACAAGCGTTTCATCAGACAAGCATTTCTTAAGATTTCTAATGTAAAAGACATCATGCAGACTGCTATAGCTATACGGGAAGGCGTAGACGGTAAGCTACTGGTCCGATTGTCTCAGTGATTTCAAATGGACCAATGTAACGAGGGTTAAGCTTTCCTCGTTTGCCGAATCGGATGACACCTTTCCAAGGTGACACTTTTAACATGGCGCGGTCACCCTTTTTAAAGGATAAGGGTTTGCGACGATTGTCGGCAGATAAATCTCAATAGTCTGATAAAAGAATGAGGATTGACACACGGATGAACGAGGTTTTGAGTATGAAGGTTTCTGGACAAGTCAGGATTTCTCATGAATGGGCTCTACCAGGATTTTCATGCAGTTCAAATTACAATTATGTGTGCACCCACAATTGTGATTTGCCTTACATGATCAGCCTAAGCTTTGCTCATACTTGAGTTTTCAGTTTGTCGGAAAATGAAATGTATCGGGGACAAGATGGCTTATGGAAAAGTTTAGATTGATTCGCTACCGGACAGGATCTGGAATGATAACAATAATGGAAATGCGGTTTGGCTCCAGTCTATAGGTCTTGCAGTCTAAGATCTTTATAGGTTCTAGACAAGATGGGTGTGTAGGCCATTGGTCCAATCCGTTCCAGGATCTCAAGGGACCGATGAGGTTTAAGCATACCTAGCTTTCCAGGCCTAGTTACCATCCGTCTGAGACAGAATCCATTATAAGGTTTTGAACCCCTTATAGATTCTAAGGGTTCGCGTCGAGTGTTAACGTAGTTCTCCTGGAGATTACCTATGGCTTTCAGAAATTGAAAGGTCTCCTTAGTAGTTTCATGAACTATCACTGGACCAGTCAGATGACTGTTACTGGCTTCGGTCCAGCGAAGGGGCGAATGAAACTTTCTTCCATACAAGCCTTCGAAAAGGGGCGGCTTGAATATTCGAGCGATATCTATTGCAATAAGGAAACTCGGCGAGTGGAAAATGGTTGTCTCAACCATTGCCTAGGTTTGTCTTGCGTGATGACAATCTGTCACATAACTACGCAACGTACCTTTTTAAGGTCTGGATTTTTTTCCTTTTGATTTGGTCATCAGTATAACTCCTTTATACATACATTTTGTTGGATCCCTGGGTAGATGGAATATCTTGATTTATGGGCTTCATCAAACACTAGCTTCTCAAGTCTCCAAGGCTAGGTACCCATAGTCTATCCAAAAAGTTCATGGTTCCATCAGGCTTTTCAAGTCAGTTGTTTCTCCATGCCACGCAGGCATTCGTTCTCCAGATTCTCAGGCTTAAGAGCTTCGATTTGAGCGTCACGAACTTGTGACGTGAGATTCGAGCGTATGGTCATACTTAATGCTCGAACACGACGCGGTTTGGCATGTTCCTTCCTGCTTAAAGCATCGGCTAGCAACGTTAGCCTTGCCCGGGTGATAACGAATCTCACATTCGTAATCGTTAAGCAGTTCAACCATCGTCGTTGTCTCATGTTTAGCTCTTTCTGGTTAAAGATGTGCAGGAGGCTCTTGTGATCGGTGAATATAACGCACTCGAGTCCCATAGAGGTAGTGCCTCCAGATTTTGAGGGCAAAGACAATGGCTCTAAGTTCTAAGTCGTGAGTCGTGTAATTCTTCTCATGAATCTTCAGTTGTCGAGAGGCGTAAGCGATGAATTTCTCACGCTGCATCAGTACGCAACCCAAGCCTTGATGCGAAGCATCACAGTATACTACGAAATCGTCGATTCCGTCTGGTAAGGATAGGATTGGGGCGTTGCAAAGTTTTTGCTTTAACAACTGGAAAGCAGTTTCAGTTTTATCATCCCAGATGTACTTCTTATCTTTCTGGGTCAGGGTGGTAAGTGGCTGGGCTATCTAAAAAAAATCTCAATGAATCGGTGATAATAGCCAGTGAGACCTAAGGATTGTCGAATCTCAGTTGGGGTCGTGGAAGTACTCCAACCTTTGATTGCTTCAATCTCAGACGGATCAACGTGAATATCGTGGCCGTTGATCACATGACCCAGAAAGTGTACTTCGCGAATCCAAAAGTCACATTTGGAGAATTTCGCGTACAACTCTTTTTCTTTCCTTCAACAGTTCTAAGATGAGTCTCAAGTGTTCCTCGTGTTCTTTCTTACTACGTGATTAGATAAGAATATCGTCGATGAACACGATAACAGATTTATCCAAGTATGGTTTGCACACGCGATTCATTAAGTCCATGAATACGGCCGGTGCGTTAGTCAAACCAAATGGCATAACGAGGAAATCGTAACGACCATAGCGTGTTCTCAACGCTGTCTTTGAGACATCTTCATCTTTAACTCGGAGTTGATGGTACCCCGACCTTAGATCGATCTTGGAATGGAAGTATGATCCTTGAAGTTGATCAAACAGGTCATCGATCCTTGGAAGCGGGTAACGGTTCTTCACAGTCAGTTTGTTCAACTCTCGGTAGTCGGTACACAATCCTGAACATTCCATCTTTCTTTTTCAGGAATAACACGGGAGCACCCTACGGGGAGTGGCTTGGATGAATAAATCCCTTATCTAGCAACTCTTGCAGTTGGCTAGATAACTCTTGCATTTCAGACAGTGCCAGTCGGTAAGGGGACCTGGAAACGGGGCGGCTCCGGGTGTTAGGTCGATGCGAAAATCTACTTGTCGTGCTGGGGGTCAGCCTGGCAAGTCTTCTGGAAAGACTTCCGGGTGTTCGCAGACAACAGGAACGTCTTCGATACGCTTCTCTTTCAGTTTCTTCTCAGTGACATGAGCTAAAATGGCATGGCATCCTTTATGGAGGAACATCTGTGCTTTCCTACAAGACAGGATATCTAGTTCGGCTCCACTCTTTTCGCCTTGTACGTCCAGAGTGTTGCCATATGCTAACGGCACTCCAACCATTTTCTCATGACACACAGTTTCTGCATGGTTCTTTGCTAACCAATCCATTTCAATGACTACATTGAAACTTCCTAAATCAACGGGCATTAAGTCGATGCTGAAAGAATGGTCAGTGGGTAGTCTGGGTAGATTACTCTGGGTTTCTGTCTAATCTCCATTTGCTAATTCAATGCAAACTTAGTGTCTAGGGAAACATGGGTGAGTTCAAGTAATTGACTAAAATCGGTAGACACAAGTCTACTGTCGGCACCAGTATCGAATAAAATAGAGGTATAATGGTCTATCTAGCAAGAACGTACCTGTCACCGTGTTGGGGTCACGACTGGCGTCCCCTGGCATTGATCACGAAAGTTCTTCCTCTAGCATAGTTAGCATCTTGTTTCTTCGCCTTCGGGCATTCCTTTGTAATGGCTAATTTCCTCGCAACCGTAGCAAGTGCGATTTGGGCAATCACGTGCTACATGTCTTTTAACCTCGTAGATGTTACAGTAGACATTACCACAATCGAGATTGTGGTGTAGGTTGCATTAGGAGCATAGGGGTGTTGTACCGGTGTAACCGGTCCTTCGGACAGGGTGAATGGTTCACGGAACCTCTAAAAGGTGTAGGCTTTAATTCATAAAGTCCTTTTATGAACATTCACGTGGGCTTACAATGTTAGGTTAAAACATTGAACACAATTTGGTGCAATTGTAGTCTAGTGTTTTCTAACCTTGGTTAATTCGTTCTTACCGCGCGCCCGATCGTCCGTGTGACGTTGGGTTGCAGTAGTAGCGATGGTTTCAGTAACGCGTTGAGCAATCGATTCGTCGATCACAACAGTGCTCAAGGGCGGAGGAGGCGAAGCGTTTCTGCTGGCTCGGCGTCTAGGCGGTATACCTTCGCTTTAAGTTACTAATGTCAGCATAAAGGAAAGTCTAGATTATATGTGAATGGGGTTATTACATGCGCGAGAATAACTGCCACGACATACATCCACGGTTCCAAAATATGACGCGCGCAAGCACGACCAAGAAACAGGAAGTAGAGGGGAACATCATACGCGTATAAGCGACATGATAAAAACGATATAACGACAGCAACAGTGATGACATCAATCCTAAAGGTGGAAATGATAATCATAATGCTAGTTTCCGTTACCACCATATTAACTGGTAGAATATACGATAGTCAGAAAGAGGATAAGTCTTCATTCTGGGTTTGCAGTCTCATTGCAACAAAATATGTAAATATTTTTCATTGCAAAAATGAGGGATCAAAAGTGTAGATTCTAAATCAAGCCATCTAGAGTGGCGGGGATCCAGAGGGCATAGTTAAGGTGGTGGTGATCTGAGCAGTGAGGTTCATGTAACTGAACACTCGCCCAGGGAATTCCTCTAGGTAAGCGACTCTCGTCTGGGGAGGACTCGTTGGCCAACCGCAGATCGGTGTAGGCCATGTTGACACCACTCATACGAGCGTGCAGTGACTCCATAACACCCAGTGTGGAA
This sequence comes from Deinandra increscens subsp. villosa, assembly GCA_039602395.1. Taxonomy (NCBI): domain Eukaryota; kingdom Viridiplantae; phylum Streptophyta; class Magnoliopsida; order Asterales; family Asteraceae; genus Deinandra; species Deinandra increscens. Next base: position 97,693,242 of record JBCNJP010000017.1, on the reverse strand, counting down.
GCCTGGTGATGCTCCATGGCGGTTGGACGGTTCTCTAGTGTCGCCAGATCGGTCCAGGTGGGGAGTCTAGTGATCTCATCGTCGATCACTCGCAAGGGCTTGTTCGTGATATCGTAGGCATGTCACCAGTAGCAGTGGTCGCACTGTCAGCGGCAGCGGTGGGAATCAGGTGGTTCGAGGAGTCGTCTGAGAGACGGGGTCACAATGGTCTCAGAAAACTCGATGGTAATGAGGACTGTCGGACTATACCAACGGTGAGAATGTCCAGCACTAGGCTAGACAGTTTATGGTCCTCAGGGGAATGCGTGTACTCAGACACGACTGTGTCTTTTCCAGAGGAATCAGATATGCAGATGACCTCTTCGGAAGTCATCTCTGCGATAATATTCCATGAGAGAACATAGTTGGTAACACGATAACAGTATCTAGAATAAAGATATAAATGTACCAGTTGCAGTAATAATAACTCATATATGTAAAGCATAAGTTAACGTAACCAATATGATAAGGAATTGGTCTTGCGTGCAAACGGTAGCTTCGGAGCGGGTTATAGTCCAGGTTTGGTTTTTGTTTATTTGTTTAACCTAGTTCGCTATAACCACGGCTCTGATACCAATCTGTCACACCCCGGTCAACGGATTTGGGTGTGAGCGAGACGGAATCATAGTCGCAGATATACAGAACAACTTCTACTAAATTCAAACGTCATTTAAAACATAACACCATTTATGTTGCAGCGGAAAGTTGTGGTGAAATGATATTGTCTTACATTTGAATAAAAGTCTTGGATTGATATTGAAATCATAAATCAGTTTATTTAAGATAGGTCGGGACTACGACTCCAGTAAAGCAGGGTCGAAAGTTACAGTGAAGCCCCATTTGCACGTCTTCCATGATAAGCTTAGATACCTGAGAAATCATGAGTTTTAAAAAGGTCAACATAAAGTTGGTGAGGTTCACAGGTTTATGATTCTATGGTAAGTTTGTAAAAACAGTTTACAGTATGTTGGAATAATAGTTTACGGTATGTTGGAATAACAGTTTACGGCATGTTGGGATAACAGTTTACGGCATACTTAAATGTTACGTTGGTTTACTGTCGTGGTTGTAAGATCCTACCATGAACCTCAAATTCGAATACTAACGGATTACCCACTCATGGCATTCTATCCCAAGAATACCGAACAGGCAAGAATAACTGACGTGTACCCCTTGACAATGTACGAAGTCAGGATTGGAGCTACCAATCTGGGCAGGGTTGTCAACCCAAATAGATCTATTCACTAGTTATCGTTTCGAGCAGAACTAATCGAATTCAATTAATAGTGGGATTCAGTTGTACTAACGTTGATAACGATAAAGTACCAGTTGTTTGGGATACAGAATGGAACATGTAGTCATACGGCTAACAGGTAAACCATAACATTAAGTAAAAAAAGCATTTTATCAGTTCATGATTTCTCCCCCATAAGTGTAAAACAGTTGTAAAGAAAAGGGGCCGTGAAACTCACTTGATTCAGTGATGATGATGGATTGCCGAGTGGCAACTAGCAAGTAACGTCCTAATAAAACATAAGACAACATGCATAAGGGTCCACTTAATCATTTGAGTAACGAACGTTACCCAAATGATACCGGTCAAGTCTTGACGTATAATCCCGTTTGTAGCGTTTGAAAACCCGTCAGTTAATCAGTTTAAAATCAGTAAATGCTAATGTTCACGTATGAAAGCATTTATGTAATTTGAATACAAGAATTGAACATGTGATCACGTATCATGAATGTCAGTTCGATCAAGTCTTGAATATTGTTTTAAATAATAATATTTATTATTATTTTTAAGTTCGCTCGATCGATTGAATAGTTAATCGCGGTAAGTTATAATATATATAACTAGAGTTGATAATTATTATCAAAATAATTATTCTAACTTGTCGGAATAATTTATCAAATTATCACAAGTTAAAGATTTAATGAATGGACACAAGTAGGTTAATATTAAAGGTTATTTTAATATTAAACTCATGTTATGAAAATTAGGGTTTTGAGTTAATATAAATATATTTATCATTAAAGTAATTATATTTACAAACCAAAATGATTTTAACTCAAATTAGGGTTTCTAAAATTCATAAGGATAATTATTTGCTGAAAATAATTATTTACGATTTATTACGTCGTAAAACATTTTTAAATCGTTTAAAGATTTCGTTTCAATTCCAAACGTTTAAAAATAAACATTTGATCCGGTTAAAACGTTTTGATTATTTTGATTTATTTAAAATAACCAAAAATATGTTTTTCATAGTTTCTATAAGTCTTTTGATTTTATTTTTATAAAATCATTTTCTAAATAACTTTATTTATCAAATAAAGTTAAGGTTTTAAATTAAAGACTTTTTATAGAAAATTCTCAACATAAAACATTTTCCACTTTTTGTATAAATTCCAAATGTTTTATACTTTTTGTCAATTATTCAAAAATATGATATTCTATCATTTTTGAACATAAAATATATCTATATATATTTTATCCATTTTATCTCTTTTATAAAATCTAAACAAGACTTTTAAGTCTTTTATTTTAGAACTTATATTTTTATAAAAAGAGACCATTTTATATATCAAGTTCCATGGGGAGATTTTTTATAGTTTTAATATCCAAGTAATTTTTATAGAATTACTAACTTTGATATTTATCTATAAAAATTCATTTAAGAGTTTAAACTTGTCATTTTATGTCCAAATTAGTCCATATGTGTTACTAACATCATAATAGTCCATGTTAATTGTCATTAGCATATGTTAATCCATGATTATTATGATTAACTACTAAAATTACAATAACAATTTCAATAGTTTATAACATATCAATCCATGCAAATATCAACATATAATTATGCAAAAATATAAACATCATAAAAATCACTAAGTGATTTAGTTAAATCATTTAACTAATAAGTTCAACCATATGTCTTTATAACACTACAAATTTGTGTTAAGAAAATATAAGATGATCAAAATGATTAGCAAGTTATAAACCCAAGTTTTTACGGGTAGTTGTCAAGACTCGGGGAACCATTCGGGACGTTAATAACGTGTTAAAAACATAAACGATAACGATTAAAAGACTCACAACAGGAGAGGAGCTAAAAACCACGAGGGAGAGAGGAGGTGGTGGCGTCGGGTGGCTCACGACAGTCCACGGCAGCGGTGCTGCAGTCGATAGTGGCAGTAGCAACGGGAAACAGAACCAGCACAGCTGTTCACGGCAGAAAGGTGGTTGCTAGCGGTAGTGGTTGCCGAGAACAAGAAAAGAAAAGGTGGTGGTGCTCGGCGGTCCGTAGCAGTAGCTCAGCAGCTGCTGCCGGCGGCTGGGGGTGGAGGTCACGGCAGCAACAGCTCCAACAGCAGCAGCCAGTAGCGGCGGTTGTTGACGGAAGCACCCAGCGGCGGTGGGGTGGTTCACGAGTTGGCGGCTGCCCAGCAGCAGCCTGGTGGCGGCAACAGCTCGGCGTGGCTGTAGCAGTCCAGCGGCGGCAGCAGGAGTAAGATGACGGTGGTGGTATGGCAGTCGGAGGAAAAGCACGGCAGCAGCAGGAGGAAGGTAGCGGTGATGGTTGGTGTTGTTTACGACAGAAAAGAAGAAAGAAAAGTTGGTGCTCGGTGGTGGCTCGCGGCTGTGGGTGTGGTGTGCTCGGTGGCAGCAGCTGGCGCGCAGCAGCAACTCCAATCAGCAGCAGTCGCCGGCGCACAACAGTGGTGGCGGCACCGCAGCAGTAACAGCAACGAAGGTGGTGGCCGGTGGTTTGTCTCCGGTTAGCAGCAGCAACAACATATGAAGGGTGGTGGTGTGTGGTTGGTTGCCGGGAAGGAGGAAAATAAAGGTGGCGGTGGTTAGTTGTTGCTTGGTTCTTGTTGTTGTTCACTTAAAGAAAAGAATATGAGATGGTGGATGGGATTGCTTGTGTTCTACAACAAAAGAAAAAGATGAATTGTTGGTTGGGGGCTGGTTCACGGCAGAGAGCAAAAAGAAGGGAAG